>CAUYLG010027830.1:0-92356 GCA_963573385.1 Cacajao melanocephalus | reverse complement strand
CAGCCTTTTTGCACTGGTTTCTTCCCATTTTTGTGGATTTATCCACCTGTCGTCTTTGTAATTGCCGACTTTCAGATTGGGTCTGAGTGAATGTCCGGCTTGTTGGTGATGAAGTTTTTTCTGTTTCTTAGTTTTCCTTTGGCTGACGCCCCTTCCCCACAGAGCTTGGCCTTCCCGGGTTCAGCTGTGCTTACTGTGAAACTCTCAGTCCTCAGCGCTTCCAATTGCTGTTCTCCTTGTGGGGATGGGACCAGCTGAGCCCGACTCAAAGGGCACCCAGTCGCGTATACTCCACACAGAGAAGCACTGCGCCGGCCAAAAGAGTCGCGCTGGCGACACGTGTGGCTCCTCCGCTGGGAATCTCCCAGTTTGTGGGCCACAGAAATTCGTCTGAAATTGCATCGTCCACTCGCTCTCTGTGCTTTCACTGGGAGCTACAATCCTGAGCTGTTGTTAATCGGCCATCTTGGATCTCTCCGCCCGGTGATGAAGTTTTTTCTGCTTCTTAGTTTTCCTTTGGCGGGCGCCCCTTCCCCGCACAGCTGGACCTTCCCGGTTCAGCTGTGCTTACTGTGAAACTCTCAGTCCTCAGCACTTCCAATTGCTGTTCTTCTTGTGGGGATGGGACCAGCTGAGCCAGACTCAAAGGGCCCCCTGTCCCGTATACTCCGCGCCGAGAAGGGCCGTGCCGGGGCGCCGGCAAAACAGCCGCGCTGGCCAAAAAAGTCGCGCTGGTGACCCGTGTGGCTCCTCCGCCGGGAATCTCCCAGTCTGTGGGCAACAAAAATTCATCTGAAAGTTTGGCTTCCACTCGCTCTCTGCGCTTTCACTGGGAGCTACAATCCTGAGCTGTTGTTAATTGGCCATCTTGGATCTCTCTCCACAATTTTTTTTTTAATTTAAAAAGTGAATCTGATCACCTCAGGACTCCTGCAGCTTCTTCAATATTGTCGTCAGTAAATAAATAAACCCCAAAGGGTTCTCATTGTACTTAGGACAAAATCTCACATCCTTCTCATGGAAGGGATTATGTGATCTGGCCCCTGCCTCAGCATCCCCTTCACTGACCGTTCTCCAGCCTCACTCTCTTTATTGTAATTTTCCCCTAAGCAGCCACCTCTTCCCCACCTCAAGGCCTTCTTGCCTGCCCACTTCTGGGGACTCCCTTTCCCTTCCTTTTACTTGGTTAATGCCTGCTTATTCTTTAAGTTTCAACTTACCTTCCTAGGAGAGGTCTGCCTGGAATACTTTGTTTGAATCCAACTCCTCAACCCATTTCTTTTCCTTTAAAGGAATTAGTGTGGTTTATAATCATGCATTTGATTGTGCAATTCATTATTAATCTCTCTCTCCTCCCATAGGTTGTAGATCCTTTGAGAGCAAAGAGTGTTTCTATTTTCTTCCTTTATGTCTATTCCTGGAGTCAGTCACAGTGCCTGGTACATAGAAGGTACCCAAGATATACATGGTGTATGAAGGAACGAATGATAAAGAGTCATATGTAAAGCACCTTATCAGGGCACTTTAGCAGATCTCTGTAGTCCTATCCCCTCCTGGTGGATACAGTCAAGCATCATTCTCAGGAGTGGGTGCAGACAGCCGTCACCCCAATTACCCACCATTGAGGAGAAGGCCGTGACCATGACCCTGTGGGTTAGCCAGGTGCAAAGCCCCCAAGGCTGTGGAACCAGGCTGAGCAGGTCCAATGGCAGCCCTGCTGCCCCGGAGCATAGGAATGGCCTGGAGGGAGTGCGGACAGGTTGCTGGGGAACAGGTCCCCTGGGTCCTCATCAGACTCAAGCCCTCTCTCTCTTTTTCCCTACTGCAGAAAGCTATTCTGCCCTGTCCAATGCCAATGGAGCAGCGGCTTGTTTTGTTGTATGTGCTGCTAGGCAACTGGCCTGTTGTTGCTTATTTCCCTCCCCTGGGCCATTTCACAACACTTTGTAATAGGCTTTGCTCTCTCTAGTGCACATCTGGTTTGGATTGAGCCTGTCAGAGCCCCCTCTGCAAGGAGAGCTAGTACTTTCTGCAGCAGCCACCAAGACGGCACCCCAGGCCTCTGGCTGCTTCCTGGTGCTGGACCCCTCCAGGCCTGCCCAGCTCCCATTCCCCCTCCACTCTGCACCTTCCAGTCTTTTCAACAGTTCACACATTTCAAAGCCTGAAGAGGGGAAATTTTGAGCTGGAAAAAACTGACAAGTGTTCAAGGAATATTAGAGGAGAAAGGAAATTTAACAAGAATAAAGTCTGAGTCCCAAACCCTCTCCTCCTCAACCAGAGAGGAGAACTGACTTACTTAATGGGACAGAGAGAGAAAGTGACAGACTCAAGACACCAGTTTCCTTAATATCATGCTCCCCAAGCTGCAGCCTTCTCATCAGCAAAACCACCCTGCGGATAGAGAGGGTTTATTTGGACATTATTAGGTTTGAAGGAAACAATAGGTTTGCCCTTCTCCCCATCCTACCTGAAAATTTCAAGTGGGGTTTCTGTAAGGAGCAAAAGAGAATCAGAGGTTTGAAAGATGTCATCTTAGAGACACAGGGAGAAAAATGAAAGTTTCCAACTTCTTTACCCACCTGCATAGGACATGTTGGCCAAAGCAGGGCAGGGGTAGGTGCAAGTAAGTGAAAGAGGACTGGGAACAAACACAAGGCGTCTCTCTCTGCAACTCCCCCGTTGTTCTGGCAAACACATTCCATACACAGTAAGATCCAAAATTATGACAATGGCTTGCCTGGCCCTGTTACCTCTCTGACCTCATCCTCCCCTTCACCCACCTTGGTACATTCAGCTCCAGCAATTTGTGCCAAGGGAGCAGAAAAAAGGTTTTCCTCGTGTGCAAGCAACCAGCTGCTGGTCAGAGGTCAGTGAACAGAGCAAGGACTGGATCACACACTCCTTTGTTCTGTTCATTGTTAGTTCTTGTACCTAGAACGTTTGTGCACAAAGATTGGGCTCCATAAGGATTTGTTGAATGCATGTACGAATGAATGAACAAATGAATGAGTCTGTTTTTCCTCCCAGCTTTTTCACGGGATGATATTTTCCTTTACTTACCTCTCACAACATAACATGCTGATCTATCATCTTACAGCGTAAATCTCTCATGAGTATCCCTTTATCTCTCCGTTCCAGGTCACTGTGATCCTGCCCATTATTGAGCTTCTGGAATACAAGCTGTGCCTTTGCTTGGAATGTCCCTCCCAGTCTGACTACGCATCTTCTGGTAGGGTTTGACCTGGTTGCTTCTAACATTAGGACTGACCTCTTGGCAATTTCTGGATACCTTTCTATGGCTTGTTATAATGGTAATTATTACTTGTCAGGCTGCTCCACATTGATTAATTAGTGACGGATAAGGAAACCAGATGGCCAGTTGTGTTGTAAGTGAGAGCAGTCCATGATCTCTATCCCCTGAGGTTTTCTAGTGATTCTTTTTCAGGTTTATTTTGTTTGTTGTTGACCTTAAATATGGACCTCTTGTGGTACAAGGGTGTAGAGTGATATGCAAAGCAGAACTCTTGATTTATATTTTCTCTTCAAACTTTCATCTTCCCACAGTGCATGGTAATACCATCCATTTAATTTATTAAGACAAAAAAGCCTGGGACTTAGCTATTTATCATAATTCTGTCTTCCTCTAGACCCAATCTATCAGCAAGTCCTATCCATTCTTCCTCCATGGCACCTCTCAAATTCATCTTCTTCTCTCTACCTCCATGGTCCAGGTTCCCAGCATTCCTGTCTGTACCACTAGCTCTTTATTTTTACTCTCCATTGTCCAGGAAGTGATTGGAATCACGTTTTAAAACAAATATGATCATGTTACTCCTTTGCTCAAAGATGCCCAAATGGCTTCCTGCTGCATGTAGGATAAAAAGTCAGTCCTTTACTTTGGTCCTGAGAGCAACACTCTGGCCCCTGCTAACTTCTCTAACTTGAGTTGGTACCACCTCCTTCCCCCTTCTCACTGTGCTTCAGCCACACCAGTTCTCACTGGGCAAATCATTCCATTGCCAGAGCTTTTTTATCATATGTGTCCTCCCTTTGGAATACTCTTCCCTCCAGTCTTCACATGGTTGACTTATCTGGACATTCAGATCTTGACTTAAATGACATCTCTTCAGAAAAGCCTTCCCTGAGCACTCCATTTAGAATAACATGACCTCCCTTCACTCTGTACACACAGAGTCATACTTTCTCATGTCATCTTGTTTTAGGTTCTTCCCAACATGCACCACCAGATTTTCTATTTGTTGTCTCTCTTCCCCCAGTCAGAATGAACTCTTATCAGAGCAGGAACCAATGTGGCTCCAGCACCTAGACATACAATAGGCTGTCAAAATGTTTGTTCAATAAATAAATGGCTAAGTCAATAGTAAACTGAGAATAAACTGAGAGTCAGGCGTCCTGGGTTCAAATCTTCCCAGCTGCTCTCAAGCTATGTGATTTTGAATATGTCATGTATGGGCTCTGGGCCTCCCTCTTAATATCTCTAAAATGATATCTGATTTAATGTTCCCTAAAGTCCTTTGGAGATTCCAGATATACTCTGATCCTATTAGTCTTTCAGTATTGCTGACCATAAAAAGTGGTCAAAGACACTGATGACAGCAATGACCCCAACTATAGTTGAACTATTTTTTAATCCCATGCAACATCCCAGGTTACATTAGTTATTTATGATTTATATTATGCATCATATCGAAAAATATTTGATGCCACTCAAGTTTCAGACCCACTTTCCCAAGGAAGTCCTTACTTGCACCATTTATACAGGGAGAAGAAGTGCTCCCACCTAGATTGCTGGATTAGAATGGCTTGTTATGATTGCAAACGGCAGAAACCTAACAATTCAACTATAACAATGAAGGAAATGTCTTGGCAGCTCTTGAAATCCAAGGAAGAACCAAAAGATCCAGGAGCTGGAGGGACAGTGACAGAGCTGGACCTCAGGTGCTGCTGGAGCCAGAGGCTCAAGTCTCACAAGTCTTCCTTTCAACTTCATCTCTGTCTCTATCAGTGTATCGGCAGCATCCTCCTCTCTCAGTACAGCCTGGTTCTTTCCACATAGTCCCAGCACAGCATTTATCACACTCTGTCATAACTTACTTATTTGTTTTCTTGCTTACTTTTGGCCTCTCTGAGTACAATAAAATTTGTTGAAGGCAAAAACCCTAAGCATTTCCATATCCTTTGTACCCAATGCAATACCCAAATTGCATAAATTTCATTTATGTAATTAATATTTATTGAGCACCTTATAGGCTCCAGGCACTGAGACTGGAAGTATAAACATAGCAGGTAGAAAACATAGCAACCAACTTCTTCAGTGTTTAATACGCAACAACTTTAGTTACTGGAAAAAAGCTGACAAAACTCTCTAGGATTCTGCTCAAAGAATAAAAGGAATTAATGAAAAAACAATATCTCAGGGAAGGGACTCTTGTCCAACTAGGCCATATGCTTACCCTTGGACCAAACAGTAGTAACCATTGAATGTGATAATGTGTTTGCATCTGTGTGAAGTAGGGGAGAAGAATCTTTTAGGAAAAGGTCATAGGAGGAAATCCCAGAGGAGTAAACGCACTCACAGAGTTGTTGTGAAGATCAAATGAGCCATTGCAGAAGAAGGTGCTTGGAAGAGCTGTTATGAAGTTCCCATTTTTGTAGGTCAAAATATATAAAATATTGGCAATTGTATGTATTTCTGCTTAATGTAAAAGCGTTAAAAATGTTACATGGATGTAAAATACAACTAATCTAATTATAAGTCAGCAGAATAAGAAAAGAAAACCACGTTTTTAAGATGAAGGGTTAAGTGATTCCCTTTTATAATGGTGGTAGTCAAATAGGGTTAGCATGTGCTAGCTTTATGGGGAACAGTGCTACATGGGTTATCTCATTTTTTTTTTCCAACACTTCCACAAGCTAGGTACTATAATTATATTCCCATTCTACAGACAAAGAAACTAAAGTTCAATGAGGTTAAATTATTTGCTCCAAATGACACGGCTCAAAAAGTGACAGAGCCAGGATTTGAGCCTAGGTTTCTTGGCCATTTGTTATACTACGTTAGAGAAGGAGTCAGAGGTTCAGCTCCCCTTTGAAAGCTAATCCGCTTCTATTAGAAAGAATGAATCTTTCCTTTTCCTGTGAACCTACAGACCCAGGTTTACTTTGCTTCTAAGTCACTTGCATGGCATTATAACTAGTAGAGTATGTGTGACCCATGGCCAGACACATCTCCTTGAGGGCCTATCTTAATCATCTTTGCCCTCACAATGAGCCTTACATTCTACTCAGCCTGGAAAGGTACTCACCAAAGGTTTATTGAGGTAGGCAGAAGACAAAAGATAATCTGGCATCACAAAAGGATGTATTCCTTGGTCTGCATGTTCCAGGGTGGTGAAGGTGATGGAACAATGGGAATGGCGGGGACAATTGTAAAGACAAAGCTCTCATTTGTTGAGAGCCTATGAGGTTTCAAGAAGTCATGTCCAGTATCTCTAGTTTTTCTATTACCTTGCAAGGTACGTGGTGGTATCTCCAGGTCTTACTGCTTGAGAGCCACAGATTTGTACTATATCTAAAGGCTGTAAACATCTCTGTGATACCAAAGCTGGACCATGAAGACAGGTATGCTCTAACTAGGATCACACAAATCACTGAACCTAAAAACTATCCACAACTAGAATTTCACAGAATTTCATACTGGGCAGGCCCCTAGCTTTCTCTTGAATTCAAACCTTACCTACACTCCAGAGCCCTACAACTGTGTTAAACAAATGCTTGACTTGATTTTACACATGAACTTGATCTTGAGCCATGGAATTTCAGTGCTGTGCCTGCAAGTCTGGAATTTAGATATTAGCCTTCCCAACCTGGAAAGCTTTGATCTCCCACGTTTACACACATAAGTATTGATAACATGACTCGAATTGCAAGCAAGAGCACCAGGGCTGTAGCCCATGGATGCCAAATGTGTGCATGTGTACATAGATCTCTACTGAGATCAAAATAGACTTAGGTTACACAAGCGCTTATCTGATGGAGGTGGGAGCCCCATACATGGGCAGAGAAACAGATTTCACTTTCATGCAGCTGCTCGTACTCACTTTATCCAACAGGACAGACTTAAGAGTGAACTACATGTGAACTCTGACATGACCAGGCCATTATCATATGGGCCAACCTTCCTTAATTTTCTGAAATCTGATTTCTCATTGGGGAGTGGTTGCCATGGTTACCTACTATTTGCTGAGTATCCATCTTACACCAGGTACCTTATGTGTTTATATAATATTAATATCACATATATTTAAATTAATATAATATTAATATTAGTAGATTATAACATATATAATTTATTATATAATTAATATTATAAATGTATTGATTAATATATAATACATAATATCATAACAATACATTATATAATTAATATTATTAATTATAATGTAATTAATAATATATAATGTATTAATTATAATATATAATACATTATATATATTATAATGTATTGAAGTTCCCATTTTTGTAGGTCAAAATTGATCAAATATTGGCAATTTGATGAACTGGCCATGTTCCTCACTGCTCCTCCTAATAAATATATACATAAGTACATATTTATTGGAACTGGAACTGGCCATGTTCCTCACTGCTCCTATAATAAATATATAAATATACATTTATCATGTTAATATATATTTACTGTCTATAAGCATGTTATCAATACTTATATATATTATACTTATATATATTTGTATACATTATATAAGCCATGTTATCAATACTTATATATAGTATACCTACATATATTTATATACATTATATATGTCATATAATAATGTTATATATTAATAAATTAATATTGACTGGTAGTATTATCACATTAATATAAATATGCGTTTAATATAATATAAATATTATACAATATATTATAGTAATAATGTTATATAAACATATGAGGTACCTGGTAAAAAAGAAATATTTATTACCATGTAAAACTTATACATGGCAGAAACCACTCTATGAGTTCTACACATTTGTCATTTCATCCCATAACAATCATATAAAGTTGGTACTACTATTATCTTCATTTTACAGATGAAGAAACTGAGACACAGAGAGTTTAATTAGCGAGAGTTATGCTGAAAACAAATGGCAAATAGGATTTGAGCCTAGACAGTATCTTTTTCTGTTTCCCTAGGAACCTGCTGAGGTAGGTGTGGTCATTTAACAGAGAAGAAAAAGAAGTTTAATTAAATTGCCAAAAGTTACACAGCCTGCTCACGGCAGAACCAAAATTCAAACCCAGGTCAAAATTCAATACCGTGTTTTTCTTTGGACAGCCTGTTTTTGTATGGCCTGATTTTTGTATGGCTGGTAAGCTGTAAATGGCTCTTATATTTTTAACGGATTGTTTTTTAAAAAAAAGAATATGTAACACTGATCATATGTGACCCCTATCCCCAACCAAAGCCCAAAATATTTGCTCTCTGTCTCCTTACAGTAAAAGTTTGCTAACCCCTGCACTATACTGTCTCCTCTCCATATTGGCCTAAAGTATTAGGTGGATACAAAAGTCATTGCAGCTTTTGTCATTGAAAGTGATAGCAAAAATTGCAATTACCTTCACACCAATCAAATACTTTATGAGGATCAAATGGAGGTGAGAGTGTATGTATATAGTTTTGCGGCAAATTATTTCCCCTTCACTGGACTTCACTTTCCCCACAATGAGACCTGCAAGCGTTGCTCCAGTTCTCATTTGCCCCAGTGTAAGGTGTTGTTCTGTTGCTGTACTATAAAGTATTGCTTTTTCTATTCCACCTCTTGTGTTATTACTTGTCACCTACCTTATTGCAAGGAATTCAGACATTATTATACTTTGATGATGGAAAAAACCATAACCCCCTAAATAATCCTTGGAAGCTAAAAAATGCTCCACCTCTGAAACATCAGCCCTTCTGTGATGTATCCTGAACACAGATACCTTCATCTTTGCTTATTCTCCCAGCCTTTCTGCATTTCAGGTTGTTTATCTCCTCAGAAATGTTTGCTTCTGATCTTCCCAATCTCCCCTACTCCCCTCCTTCTCTCCTAGTTCTTCATGATATTTAATACTAGCAAAAGAAAAAAGAAATCAAAGAAATCTACCAATTTTCCTCCAATTTGTTTCCTAGTGTCAGCACACACTTACCCTTTTCAGGATCCATTCCTTCTCTTGGGCATGGTCTCCCACATATTCTAAGAACAATGGCAGCTCCTTCTAATCTCCTTTATCCTTCTCTTCCTCTCTCAGTTGTCAAGGCAGCCTTACCCATTTACAGATTTGCAATCCCTCCCAAAGTCCCCTTCACAACCTCCCTCCACCCAAAAAGAAACCTAATATAGAACTCCCCCCCAAGACACTACAGTGTCACTCTGGTCTGCAGCACTAGCCCAACGCAAAGGCTGACCAGCGGCCATACCTGTTCCACACTTGCCCTTTAAGGGGGACGAAGACACTGTGGTGAAGTAGGTCCAGGCTCCGTGGAGCGCACAGGTCTGGATTGTCTTCATCTTGCTTGAGAGAGGGTAGGCTTCCACTTCTTCAGACTCTCACCCTCACCTCTACAGGATGGTTGCCATAGTTTCCAAGAACCCCTGCCTCTAGACCCCTTCCCTTTCCTCAAATTGTTCACCGCTCTGCAGTCATAGGAAGTCCATGCTTAACTACCCTTCATGGTCCCCTGTGCTTGTAGAATGGTGCTCCCTGCCTTAGCTCTCCCTGAGCCAGCCCTTGCCACTCTTTGAACACATTTTTATTTCCTACCTTGCTGTCTCTCATTCTCTATGCTTTTGCTATGCCAAAGTATGTAGAATATTCCAAACATTCCACATAAAATGATTGCACATTCTTTCCCTTCATGGGATGTCTTTCCTCAACTCTGCTTTCCAGAAAAAATCTGCATATCCTTCCAGTTTGGATTAAGCCATTCTCGCATTACTGTAAAGAAATACCTGTGGATGGGTAATTTATACAGAAAAGAGGTTTAATTCATTCACAGTTCTATAGGCTGTAAAGAGAGCATGATGCTGGCAACTGTTTGGCTTCTGGGGAGGCCTCATGAGACTTGCAATGATGGTGGAAGGTGAAAGGGGGAGCAGGCACATCACATGGTCAGAGCAGGAGCAGGAGAGAGATGGGGGAGTAGGCCACACACTTTTAAATGACATCTCTCATGAGATGTGAAAACTCGCTATCATGAGGTTAGTACCAAGGGTATGGTACCAAATCATTTATGAGAAATCTGTCCCTGTGATCCAATCACCTCCCACCAGGCCCCACCTCCAACATAAGGGATACATTTTAATGTGAAATTTGGGTAGGGACATACATCCACACTATCTCATGGTCCATACAGAATACCTTTCATTTGCCCCTTTGGATCCATGTGTTACTTTTCTTCATCTGCTCTGTATCCAAGAGGTTGATCTATGGGGACTGAATTGATGGGTTCTTGAACCTTCTGCTTCTGGTTGGGTTTGGCCAACAGGGAGCCACAGGAGACCAGAGGGTGGGAAAAGAGGGAGGCAGGGAGTATGATGTTCCTTTGAGACACTGTTTGCTACATCACTGAACTGGCCACGGTTCCTCACTTCTCCTTGCAAGGCAAGCAACTCTGCAGGACAATTCAGCAACTATTAAGAGTTGTGAGAACAGTTCAGCAGCTGTTAAGTGCCCACTATGTCCTTTGTGATTCTTCTATATCTGCACCTTTGCAAATAAGCCCTCCTCAAAATCTGCTACTTCCTGGGAGCTTCAGTGGACTGTTGGGACCCTGATTGGTACATACTGTGACCCAGCACAAACCTCAGGGAGCTCTTCGTAGGCACACCTCTGTTATAGATCCTGTTATATCACCTGCTGCTGGTTTGCTTCCCTGACTTCCCCACCAGACTGCTTCATCTCACCTTGTCTTGTAGCTGTGCAAGAGGCCTACCCACATTTAGTGAGCAGCTAATATGTGCTGGGCCACAGCCTAGGTGTTGCAGATTCAGAGGTTGATAAATGATAATACCTGACCTTGCAGATTCCTGACTCTAGTGTAGGAGCTGAGACTTGAGCCCCAGTTGACATTGTGGCTCTAAAATTCCAGATCCACCACTGACTAGCCATGTGATCTGGACAAGTCATCTCTCTGAGCCTCAGTTTCCTCATCTGTAAATGGAAATCAGGGCAGCTACCTCAGAGGATGATTGTGAGGATTAAGGTAGTTAGCATAGTGCCTGTCATGCAATAGGTACTCAATGAGTGTCCATTATTATTTTTATCGGAGCAGGCGCTTAGTATATATTAAATGAATAACTGAATATATTATCTCATTTGATCTCCACAGCAACCCTTTCTCTACCCTTCCCCACTATATACAGTCCAAGTAGACATGGAAGGAATTTCTTTTCCCATGTCACAGATGAGGAAATTGGGAGTGAATAAATGAATATCTAACCCACCAGCCTGCTCTGCCTCCCACCCTCTCCCAGAGGCCATAGTGAGGCTGTTGTTTGCCCAGGAAACTGTGAGGCCTGGGCCCTAGAGAAATCATCCTGGCTTTCTGTCTGACTTTCTGGCTCCAGAGGACTTGGGCCAGTAGCTCACCACAATTTGCTCTGTGCCTAACACAGGCTGGGGTTCAGGTGTTCCTGAAGTTTGTAAACACTGGGGTCTGCCAGGCTCTGCCCCTCAAAGCTCCAGCTTCCCAGAACCAGTGGCCCCAGTTCCTGTTCAGCTGCTGCTCTTTCTGTAACTCCTTTGCAAGTACCACTGCCCCTTCTGGTAACTTCAGGGGCCAGGAGGCAGGTTCTACTTTCACATTCACTACCACACCCACAGGAGGGAGATTTCTCAAAGTGGAGGGGAACTTTTCTTTCTCTGTAGGCCTAACTTCAAGCCTTCTTAACACCTCAGTTTTTTCAGGGGATACTTAATTTTCCACTGAAGCTCAGGAAGGGCAAGTCCCTTCCTGAAGGACTTGCATCAAAACTTGAATCTGCCCCAGAAACATAGGAGTTTCTGATCCTTGCAGAGACCCTGCCCTGCGCTTGGCACGTTTGATGTATGCCCTTGTGTACTCCCTCCAACACCCCTGTGTGGTGGGCATAGCTTCTGAATGACAGCTGCGGGACTGAGGCTCAGAGCAATGGAGTGCCTAGTATTGAAATGTTCAAACAAGAAAAACTACACCTTCAAACTTTAGAAACAAAGTCAGAAATCACTGCAAAACAAAAGTCCCTAAACAGAATGAATCTTCGCTGCTTCTGTACCATATGCATAGCGCTGCCACTTTGCTTTCTGTGAATTGCGTGTCTATTTGTGTCCATATCTCTCTCCCTTACTGGACTGTACCTCCTTAAGGATGGAGAAGATGACTCACTCATGTCCCTCTCCCCATCCCAGCACATGGCCTGAGGCAGGAAGGGATGGGTAGGAGGTATTACACACTTTTAAACAATGAGATCTTGTGAGAACTCTGTCACAAGACAACACTAAGAGATGGTGTTGAACCATTAGAAACCACCCCCATGATCCAATCACCTCCCACCAGGCCCACCTCCAACTCTGGGGATCATAATTCAACATGAGATTTGAGTGAGGCCCAGAGCTAAACCATATTAGGAAGCTTCTGGAAGAAGAAACTCTTGAATGGAGTTATGCTAGTTAACTGGGACGTAACCAAGGGAGGGAGGTCTCTGGAAAGGATGAGAAAAAGAGGATCTTCAAGACAGAAGACACAGCTTGAGCAAAGTCAAGGAGATAAGAAATGGCAAGATGTGTTTGAGCAACTGGGGCTGAGAGATCCAAAACGAAGATGGCGTATTTAAAAACTGTGTCATGAATGGCTTTGTATTTCCTTTAGACTGAGAAGTTTGGACTTTATCCTGAGGAGCTGAGCTTTGTAAGCATTTTTTAGTGCAGGGGGTTGGCCACAGCCCCCTCTGAGAATCTGACCAAAGTTTGGGAGGCTGAGGCCAGAGGATTACTTGAAGCCAGGAGTTTGAGACCAGCCTGGGCAACATAGCAAGACCCTGTCTCTACAAAAAAAACAGAAAATTTTTTGTAGAATGTGGCATGGTGGTGGGTGCCTGTGGTCTCAGCTATTTGGGAGGCTGAGGCAGGAGGAGGATTGCTCCATGAGCCCAGGATGTCAAAGCTGCAGAGAGTCATGATTATACCATTGCATTCAGCCTGGGCAACACTGTGAGACCCTGTCTCAAGGAAAAAAAAAAAAAAGAATCCCTGCTGTGAATAATGGGTTTTAAGGGGGGAGGCAGCCTAATTGGATTTTAATTTTAGACAGCTCTCTTGGTGACTATGCAAAGAATGGATTTGAGCCGGTGTAGTGGGCACAGAAAAGCTGGGGTCTAATAGTCTGAGTGGTAATGCAGATGGGGGGCCAGGTTAACACCTGTAGACAAGAGTTAAGTTAATGAGTGTCACGATCAGACCTACTTTTCAGCAAGGTCACTCTGCTCAATTCAGAAAGCATCAGTTGAGAGCCGAGCTCAGAGCCCTTCTTTGCATGGCTTGAATCTAGGCTGATGAGCAATGCAGGCCAGCCAACCAAGAATGAACCTTCTCCACCATCACCCCACATACTGGAATCTGCTGGTCATCAGTCAGTTGGGGCCCAGATATCCCATGCCTGTGAGGGCTGGAAGCCAAGGACGTGAAGGAAGGCAGCACTCTGACAAGCTGGGGAGAAGCCATGAGGGCAGAGTAGGGTGGTGAGTTCCTGGGAGGCAGCCTAGGTGTCATTCTTTCCAAAGCTTTCGCAATAGCTGGAGGAAGCAGACAGAGCTCAGATGATTATCTCCATTGTACAGGCAGGAAACTGAAGGCTAGGGAAGGTAAAGACTTGCCGAAAGATATGTAAGAAACTCCAGGGCAAAACTGGGACTAGAACCCCAAGAACATTTGACTCTCATGTCTGCGTCTTGCTTTAGGCTGGCCCTGGGGCAAATTCTGCCATTTCTGGTAGCTCTAAAATCCTGTAATTCTGTGATTCTAAATGACTTGAGTCCTAGCAAAAGGCTCTCCACCATTCCTTTGGGTGATTTTATCTGTATCTCAACCACCTGTGAAGTTTGGAGCAAGCCATTTGGCCTTTCTGGTTTGAGTTTTCTTTTCATCTCTAAAACAAGAGGGTTCCTCTAAATGCTCCCAAAATATTTTTCTTCTCTGAATGGCAGTGGTTTGGCAATGGCTTCTGAGACCTTAAATTCTGTCCCAGCTCTGACATGATTACATGATTCTCAGTAGCCCAACTCCTTCTGTATATACGTACCAGGGAATAATAACAGTAATAATCAATATCTTTTCTTTCTTCCCCATGGGCCAAGCACTAATCTTAGCACTTCTGAAGCTTCAGAACAACTTTACAAGGCAATTGCTACTCTTGGCCCCATTTTACAGATGAGAAAACTAGAAAACACAGAGAGGTTATATTACTTGATGTAAGGCCGTTAGCTAACCAGGGGACAAATCCAAGCAACCTGCCTCAGGGTCCATGTTCCTTATCCCTCGGAGCTGAGTAGTGAGGGATTATAAGTACAGGGAAGGTATGAAAACAGCCAGGTAAGCAATCTGTGACAAGAGGCTCACTACCCCTCAGTGGCATGTTCTATCATTAACCCCATATTGCAGGTTGTGCTATGACATGGTACCTCCTACCACCTGCAGGGGGACATAATCATAAGATGTTGTCTAGTGACTTGTGGAAGGAGTTGTCAGATTTGGCAAATAAAAATACAGGACATCTGATCACATTTGCATTTCAGATCAACTGTGTGTGTGTGTGTGTGTGTGTGTGTGTGTGTGTGTAAGTGTGTCCCATGCAACATCTGCAACATACTTATTCCAAAAAAGTTTTATCATTTATCTGAAATTCAAATTTAACTGGGTATTGTATATTTTATCTGGCAAATCTATTTCCAGTGCAACAGAATAAGGACAAGTGATGGTGATTTCTTTCCCTTTAGAAGACTTGAATGGGTGTGATTACTGCTTTGCTCAACTGGTGCAGAGGGTTGACATGAAAGGCTTGGCTGAATCCGTTTCAAGGGAATGGGGATGACCTCTCTTCCCTTATCTCCTCTGGGAAGTCCTTTGAGGCCTCCAAAATCACCACTGAGGGAACCTAGAACAGCCCTCTAAACTGGAGCAGAACTCCCCGGAATGATCTGGAACAGGCCTTGCTCACTGGCTGGCTGTGTCCTTGGCATAGTTTCCAAGGCCCGGCTCACAACTTGAAAGCTACCTTAAATAATAATCTCCTTTCTTCTCAACTTCACAAAGGATCTCCAGGGTCCTTCTAGGATGTTTGGATCTCCAAGTACTAAGTCCTGCTTCTTTCTAAAATTTAGTAACCTCTTCTGTGATAATTAAAGAAAAAAAAGAAAAACCCACAGTAAATTTTCAACAGATATAATCCATTCACTCCCCCTCCCCCACCTGCCATCTCACCATCAGGTGTTACAGTAGATCATTCCCTTGGGTTTTCCTGCCAGTGAATATTACAGTCTTAGAAGAATAACAAACCTCAAAGGATTGCCTGGTTTTAACAACATATTGTGAATTTCCAAAAATTTTCCCCGGGAAATCTGTTTTGAAATACATGTGGGGTTACTCCACATCACAGACATCTGTGCTGAAGTTTGTTTTCCTCACGGCTGGCATCCCAGACAGACCCCTTGGGTTGAACAAACCCTCATCTCCTCATCACAACCTGACCCCAACCCTTCCACCTCCCGGTCTTCCCCACAAAGTCACACACCCATGCCCTGTGTGGAGTGGTTTCTATCAGCAGCACATGTTTGAGCTCATTGGGAAACTGGCCTCTCACATACTTCTAATCTGCTTTGTCTTCCCTGATTACCAAGATGTCCCGGACCAAACTACATTTAGACAAAATGCATTTGGGTGGATGTACTCTGCCTGCTCCCGCAGAAATATTGGAGCAGCCACCCAGTGCATAGCTGAGACATGCATAATATGCAGATCAGCATCTCAAAGCAAAGGGAACTTTATAAAATGTATTACATTAACATTCATAAATATGCACATTTATGAGCATTCTGATTAGGCCTCAGGCAATGGCCATAGTACTTTTTTAAAAAGGAAAACTCAGTTAAAAAAGGACTAAGAACAGAGCAAAACCAAACTCTTCTTGGCTGTTTTAGCTTTGTGGTGTGGATAGTAAGTTTTTCTTCCTCCTTGCCCTTCCTAAAGTACGGTACATCTCTCTGTGGGACTGTAAAGGACAGGGCTCAGCTTTTTTTCGGAATAACTTCTTAACAGAAGCTCTTAAATTGACTTTATCAGCCAGACATGTCCTTGACCTTGTCAGCTGGAGCCAGGATATTCTCATCACCATTATCTTCATCATCCCATAGCTGAGAGTCATTGATCATTTATTTTGTGCCTGAAATTTTGCTGAATATTCTGCGTGATTTATCTAATTTAATTTCATAATGATCTTCTATTAGAGGTGTATTTTTTTTTTCTTGAGATAGGGTCTCACTCTGTTGCCCAGGCTAGAGTGTAGTGGTTCGATAATGGCTCACTGCAGGCTTGAATTCCTGGGCTCAAGCAATCCTCCTGCCTTGGCCTCCCAAAGTGCTCAAATTACAAATGTGAGCCACAGGGGCACCCCAGAGGTATAATTTTTAGTCCCCATTTTAAGAATGAGAAGACTGAGGTTTAACAAGATTAAATGGTATGCCCAGGGTCATATAGCTAATCAAGGGGAAAACTGGTATTCAAATTCCAGACTGTGCAACCCAAGGCTGGCACACTTAACAACTGTGCCCATTGCTCCCTAGGGATTGATAACAAGGCAATTCTTGTAACTACAGGGCCAGGGAAATTAAAGAGACTCTTCCTGTAAGGCCCCCACTCAAAACCTTCCTGTATGAACAGAGTGGATCCATCCCTCCTTTTTTTACTTCTCTGGTCTAGGAAGTCATTTCTAAGAGTTTGAGCTGTTTTGAGGAGGCAAGAGGACACAGTGGGTTGGGGAAAAACCTAAAAACTTTGATGTGAGACAGAGCTAGATTTATAGCATGGCCCAGAATCTTATCAGCTATATGAAGTCGGGAAACTAAATCTTAGTTTCCTTACCTCTAAAACAGGCATAATTATATTTGCTTCAGAGGTTTCATATGATTATTAACTAGAAGAACCTAGCCTCCTGCTATAGTTTGAATGTTGATGTGCCCCCTACCCCAAAAATTCATAGGCTGAAACCTAACTCCCAAGGTGATAGTATTAAGATGCAGGACCTTTGGGAGGTGATTGGGTCATGACGGCTCTGCCCTCATAAATAGGATTAATAGCCTTAGGAAAAGAGGCCTGTGGAAAGAGAGCCTGTCCACCCCTTCTACCAGGTGATGACCCAGTAAGAGGGCATAATCTATGAAGCAGAGAGCTCTATAAAGCTCTTTGTGAATCTATGAAGTAGAGACCTCTTACCAGACATTGAATTGCTGGCACCTTTATAAATTCCTTGACCTGGGACTTTCCATTTACTAGAACTGTGGGTAATGAATTTCTATTGTTTATAAATTACCTAGTCTAAGGTATTTTGTTATAGTAGCCCAAATGGACTCAGACACCTGCATTCAGACATCCATTTTTTTTTTTAGTACCTATTATATACAGGGACCTTTAAGGCCTTGACAAATGTTCATTCTTATCTTTCAATGACAGGATTTCTATATTACAGGCTTAGTATCCCCAGAACCTAGCACAGAGCCTGGGAGAAAGTATGTGCTAATTAAATGTAGAGCATATGATACTTTTATGAATTTATAAATGAATGTAATAAAAGTCCGTCCAGTTTATCTTTCTGACCTCATGGACCACCACTCCCCTCCAGCTGCATATGACTAATTTGATATTTAACATACAAGCCACATCTTTCCAAATCTCAGCCTCGACACAGTACTCATATGATTCTCTGTGTCTTGAATGCCTGCCACACCCCTGTGTCGGCCTGGAAAACTACTTAGGAGTTTTAGTTTATGAAAAATGGAGAGTGAGTCTGCCCCTTGTTTCTACTCCGTATGTCAGCTCTTCAAGCAATTGAAGTCAGTCCTCATGACTCCCTTCCTTGTTCTACAAATGAGTGCTGCCTTCTAAGTCGAATTTCCATCCCTCCAATAATTGTTACTGGAAATGGCCACTGAATCCCATACTATTTTGAATACTCCCTGCTTTTCCAGTTGCCTCTTATTCATTCATTCATTGACTATTGAGCACCTACTAGCTGTCAGACAAAACAGATTTTTTTCACTAGACTATAAGCTTATGAGGCTTACATTCTGATGGGAGGAGCTGAACAACAAACAGAAATATACTACATATGTCAGCTGTTGATGTGTCATGAAAGAAAATGAAGCAGGGAGATGGAGGATGGAAGGAGAGGGGAGGATATACAATATATGCAGAGTGTGGTCAGGAGAGACCTCTGTGATATCATCCCATTTGAGCAGGGGAATGAAATGAGAGAGCAAACCATGAGGCTAGCTGAGGGAAGTATGTTCCAGATGAAGAAGAGAAACAAGTGCAAGTGCCCTCAGGCAAGAGTGCCTTGGAGAGTCTGAGGCAGTGCCAGGAGGCGGGAGAAGGAGCCGTGGGAGATGAGCTTCAAGACAACTGGAGGTAGATCATGCAGGGCCTTGAGGCTGGTAGAAAGGACAGTGGTTTAAATGAGATGGAAATACAATGCAGAGTTGATCCAAATTTCATGAAAACCTCTCTAGGGCTGTGCAAAGTTTGAGCTTTTAGAGAAACCATGATGGGAGCAGACAGAGCAATGGGAGGGTGGTGATTGCAATGACTGCAGCAAAAGGTGATGGTACTGGAACCAAGGTGGCTGTGCTGGAAACGTGGAAGAAGCACACAAATTCTAGATGCACTTGGAAAGTGGAGCTCATTGCATTTGGTTTTGCTTGTATTTTTCCTCAGTTTTATTGAGGTATGTTTGACCAAAAAAAATGTATAAATCTGAGGTGTACACAGTGTGATTTGGTGGATATATTAATATAGATTATGAAATGATTATTATAATCAAGTTAATTAACATATACCTCACTTCATGTAGTTACTGTTTGTTTGTGTATATGAGGTGAGAACACTTAAGATCTAGTCTCTTAGCAAATTTCAAGTGTGCAATGCAGTATCACCAACTATAGTCACTATGGTGTACATGAGATCCCCAGAACTTAGCCATCTTATAACTAAAACTTTGCACCTTTTAACCAATGTCTCCCTATTTCCCCACCTGCTTCACCCCTTGGCAGCCATCATTCTCTCTATGTCTAAAAGGTCAATTTTTTAGATTCCACATCTAAGTAAGAATATATAGCATTTGTCTTTATGTGTCTGATTCATTTCACTTAGAGTATTATCCTCAACCTTTATCCATGTTGTCACAAATAGCAGGATTTCCTTCCTTTTTATGGCTTAGTAACATCCCATTATATAAATTTGTATGCCACATTTTTAAAATTCATCATCTATTGATAGACATTTAGGTTGTTTCCATATCTTGGCTCTTGTGAATAATGCTGGAATGAATGTGGGAGTGCAGATACCTCTTTGAGATGTTGATTTTATTTCCTTCAGACATATACCTAGAATGGGGTGTCTGGATCATATGCTAATTCTAGTTTTAATTTTTTGAGGAACCTCTGTACTGTTTTCCATAGTGGCTATACCAATTTGCATTCCCATCAACAATATACAAGGGTTCCCTTTTCTCCACACTCTTGCCAATACCACTTGTTAACTCTTGTCTTTTTTATAATAGCTATTCTAACAAATTTTAGGTGACATGCCATTGTGGTTTTGATTTGTATTTCCCTGATAATTAGTTATGTTAAGCACCTTTATACACCTATTGTACATCTGTAAGTCTTCCTTGAAAAAATATCTATTCAGGTTTTTGTTTGTTTTTGAATCAAGTTATTTGTATTTTTGCAATTGAGTTGTAAGAGTTCCCAATGCATTTGTTGGAGAATTCGATGTGGGGCATGAGAGAATGTGCCTCTGTTTTCTCATCTGTAAACTAAGGATGACATTTTTATTGTAGTGTTGTTAAGCTTCATGGTAGATGCTCAAAGAATGTGAATTTTCTCCTTCAGCTGTCCAGTGCTATGATCAGCAGTGATTGTAAGATCATTGATTGTGGTAAATAATTCAAGGACTGGATGGGGGAGGAGAGATGTTGAATTTCAGGTACCTCTGGGATCCCCAAGGGAGAGGTCCCATTGCATAGGGGTAGCTGACAATTTTGATATAGGCTTCAGAAGTAGGTTTAGGATAAAAATTTAGGAGATGTCAAATAGAAAGTTTGAGAGCTGAAACTATTGGGACAAGTTAATAACACGTCTTTTTCTATTTCCATGGCAATATTGTATAATATTTATGGGGCTAATACATATCTTAGAGAGAGAATCATCAGACCGATAAAAGTATACAAAATCTGGTATCAAATGAAAAGAAGGAATAATTATTCCAGAACTTTAGGCTAAGGGAACTCAGGGTAGAGTGTGCATCTCCCAAAAGTGTAGTATAAAGAAAAGCTGAGCAGCTAACATATATATTAGTAATCAAGAAAAGGAAGACAGTTTAGGCAACAAAAGTGCTAATCAAAGAGGCATGAGTTCTCATCCAGGCCTTTCCCCCTACATTACCACTTGCTTTTTTTTTCTTTCTTTCTTTTTTTTTTTTTTGACAGAGTCTCGCTCTTTTACCCAGGCTGGAGTGCAATGGGTGATCTCTGCTTACTGCAACCTCTGTCTCTTGGGTTCAAGTGATTCTCCTGCCTCAGCCTCCCAAGTAGCTAGGATTATAGGCACCTGCCACCATGCCCGGCTAATTTTGGTATTTTTAGTTGAGATGGGGTTTCACCATGTTGGCCAGGCTGGTCTTGAACTCCTGACCTCAGGTGATCTTCCTGCCTCACCCTCCCAACATTTCTGGGATTACAGACATGAGCCATCACTACTTGCTTTTTAAAAGATTGGCCATGTAATTTTTGTTGGTTTGAGTCAGGGAATAATACATCTATTTGGTCAGCACCTCTGCATCTACAGAGGTACTGGTGGTGTTCAGATGCATGGTTTGCGATCCCTGAATGATGATGCAAACATGGTAAATTCCACACACAGTGTTTGCATATTGGGAAGGCTAGTCACTTTGTTGGCTTATTGGTGTTTTCTCCATCATCCCCACGTGCCTGGGGATCAACAGACTGGGACTCTGTTCTGGCTCTGTCATTGCCCAGCAGCATCTACAAGCTGAGATGATTACTCTGCTTTCCGCGCTTGCATAGCCATATGCAATTCTGGACCAACACCGTATGAAGGTCATTGATACACTGTGATTCAGAAGAAGGGGACCAGGTGAAACAGAGGGGATGAGGGTGCCTGGAATACTTGTAATATAAGTTTGGGGCCAGGGGCAGTGGCTCATGCCTGTAATCCCAACGCTTTGGGAAGCCAAGGCAAGCAGCTCTGTTGAGGCCAGGAGTTCGAGACCAGCTTGGCCATCCTGGTGAAACCCTGTCTCTACTAAAAATACAAAAATTAGCTAGACGTGGTCGTATGCACCTGTGATCCCAGCTACTTGGGAGGCTGAGGCATGAGAATTGCTTGAACTTGGAGGCAGATGTTGTAGTGAGCCAAGATCACACCACTGCACTCCAGACTGGGTGACAGAGCATGAGACTGTCTCAAAAAGAAGGGAGAAAGAAAAGAAAGAATGGGCTGAAAGAACCGGGGATTTATTATTATTTTTCTGTATGGGGAATAAGAAATTCAGGAGGAATATGATAATGTCTTCAAAGATTTTAAGGGCAACTATTTGGAGGAGTAATTGACCTATTCCTCATTCACACTATATATATAAATATATGTATTTATATTATATATCACAGTGATATTATATAGATTTATATTTATATATAATATATTAAAATGAAATATTTCTAATAATTTTTGTTACTCAACAATGCAAAGAGCTACCCTGGGAGAAGTCTCCATACTCAGGATGACTGACAGAACCCTTTGAGCTTGGGTTCAAGTATGGGATCTGAGACTGAGCTGGATAAACAACACCCTCTGGCCTTCTCACTCCTCCTCATTTTCTCCCCCTCCCCATCTCTATGCTCCTCTGTTTCTATCTTGGAGGAACAAAACTACATGAACTTTTTCTAAGTGGGAGTCAGAACAGAGGCCCCTTTCCTGTCAAGATGCAAACTGTCACTTTGACCCAAGATATTCATAACACTTCCAAGTGATTAATAGGGAGTCAAATACCTCTCATTCCTTGAGGCTACTGAGGACCATGTGGTGACTGACCTCATCTGGGCACCGAATGGCACCCCAGCCCCCAACTATTCCCTCTGTCTGGTGCGGCCCCAGGTCAAGGCCGATCAATTTTGCTTTGAGAGGAGGAATGTGAGCACGTCCTCCGCAAAGGCCTGGAACAGATGCTATGTTGTTCTTTCATGACTGCCTTTGCTAAGTGTCTTGTGAACTGAGCCCTTGACAGTGAAGCCAGGCATGGCTGGGGAAGCTAACTACACAGATGAGCAGCCCCTGTAGGGCAAAGGGGGAAAGTCCACTGGGTAGGACAGAGAGGGTGAGCTGTGTCTCAGGAGCTATGGAACTATGCAGCAGTTTCAAAGCCAGATAATCTAACAGGCCTTATGGTCTGACCCCCTTCATCTGACAGGTAAAGAAACTAATGGTCAGAGAGACAGTGACTGCCTTCAAGTCATGCACGAAATCAGTTGTTAGGGGTGAAATTAGGGTGAGGCAAATGAGTCCCCTACGTGACCCTAAGGGTGACCCCTCCTTATACTTTGCACCCCAGGCGCCTCACTCTGCTTACCTAATCTTGGCCCTAAGTCCTGTACCACCCAGGCTGCGTAACCCTTGCCAGTCAAAGACCTTCCAAGGGAGTACGATTATCTAAATGTTTGTGTCCTCCCCTGGCTTAAATTCATACGTTAAACTCCTAATCCCCCATGCGATGGTATTAGCAGACAGGGCCTTTTAGGAGTGATTAGGTCACAAGGGCAAAGTCTTCATAAGTGGGATTAGGACCTTTATAAAGAAAAGGACCAAGGGAGCATCTTTGAGTCTTCTGCCCCATCAGGACCTGTGGTGATTTTTCTGGATGATCAGATTCTCTCTTGGAAATCAGAACCATCAATAGGGGAGAGTTTGTAATAGCTGAGAGATGAAATCAAGGGCATTCTTGCTCCTCAATTCTTGTTGCTTGTATTGTCTTCTACACATCCCTGTGATGGAAAAGGAGAAAGGGGTGACTAGTCTTTTTTTATTTTTTGAGATGGACTTTTGTTCTTGTTGCCTAAGCTGGAGTGAAATGGCATGATCTTGGCTCACTGCAACTTCTGCCTCCTGGGTTCAAGCAATTCTCCTGCCTCAGCCTCCCGAGTAACTTGGATTACAGACATGCACCACCATGTCTGGCTAATTTTGTATTTTTAGTAGAAATGGGGTTTCTCCGTGTTGGTCAGTCTGGTCTCAAACTCCCGACATCAGGTGATCCACCTGCCTCAGCCTCCCAAAGTGCTGGGATTACAGGCATGAGCCATTGTGCCTGGCCAAGAGGTGACCAGTTTTATGCCTCTCCTTTTATGCTCTTGTGTCACTCACTGTTCAGCTTGCTCCCTACCTCATGGGTGAGGGGAGAAGCAGGGGGTGGGGGCACTTGCCTCTCCATTCATTCACTTAAAATTTATTAAACACTTAATTATGGCAAGACACAAAGGTCATTAACACTTGGTCCCTGTTATTAGGTGCTTACACCATAGCAGGGAAGACAGAGGCAAAAAAATATTATATTACCTCTTGATAATTATAATGATGAAGAACGGCAACAGATATCGTTGGGACACCAGGAAAAGACATATATCTATATGGAAAGACTGGGAATGAGTGCAAAACAATGCTTCCTGGAGGAGGTGTTGCCTGAACTGAGTTTTAAAGGGATGAGCAGGACTTCTTCATTCACCAAGTGAAGAGCAAGGGAAGGGCCTTCCAGACTTGATCAAAAGACAGGGCTGAGGACCAGCACGGCATGTGTGGGAAGTACTGCAGACAGTTTGATAGCTATATAAGTTTTAAGTAAGGCAGGGCACAGCAAGAAGGAGGCTGAACCTGGTTAGCCTGGCTAAGGAGCTTGTACCTCATGTGCCAGGTCAGTTCTCACACACTGGTAGTCAAGGCCAGGCACTGAATCTCAGGACAAACTTTCTTTGGCCCATAGTAGGTTTTACAGTATTCTGAGTTTGGATGTCTTTAGACAGCCAAGCTCCATTTCACTGCAGTCCCCACCGTTTCCATTGCCTACCTATGGACCACCACTCATTTCTGTTTCCTCCTGCCTTCTGTAGCCTCTAAGGGTGTGGTCCCTGCTCTGGAGGATGGAGAGTCTCCGAAGGGTTTCTACCAGGTGACAAGCATGATCATGTCTCTGCTTTACAAAGTTTCCCTTTGTGATGATGCAGGAGAGGATGGAGAGGTGTCCTGGAGACAGATGAGTCCCTTGGAGGTCGTTGGCAATAATTCAGGCAAGAGACATCAAGGGCCTGCCATTGTGTCCTGGAAGAAGGCATAGCAGGTGTGGCAGGATAACCCCACCATTACCCATTGTGGACCCTTGAGGCCTGGGGAAATATGAGAGAAGTGATGGGCCTGGAGCTAGCAATTCTATGTCCAGGACCACTTCAAATGACAGACTGTTGTGAGCATCCCTAACCTACTGAGCACCTACCATACCCAAAGGTATGATATTCATAGTCTTCTGTAGTTATCCCAACAACCCTGTGGAGCTATTGCTGCCCCTCCCTGCACTATTCTAAGGCTCAAAGAGGTCAGGTAGCTCCCACAAAGGATCCTTGCTAAGTGGTTGTCCTGGAATTCAGACTGAGAATTATAAAATTGCAGGGCTGGGGCTTCGTTCACTGCAAGATACCTGTGTGGGTTTATCCTGATGCCATCAGAGTGGCATTTGAGGAGTGTGACCCAGTAGGAGGTCAGTATGGACTTTGGCAGCTCCCTGACTGGGAAAAAAATAACTGAGAGAAAACTACCCAAGAGGACAAGCTGAGAATGTGCATTTGGAGCTTGTTTATTTGGCTTGGAGTCTTAGTCCGTCCAGGCTGCTGTAACAAACACCATAGACTAAATTTATTTCTCATGATTCTGGATGCTGGGAAGTCTAGGATCAAGGTGCCAGTGGATTTGACGTTTGGCAAAAGCCTATTTTCTTAGTCATACACAGAGCCTTATAGCTGTGCCCTCGCGTGGTAGAAGGGGCTAGCTAGCTCACTGGGCTCTTTTTTATAAGGCACTAATCCCAGTCATGAGGGCTCCACATTCTACTAGCATTACCATGGGGGTCAGGATTTCAACATATGAATTTTGGGGGACACAAACATGCAGACCATAGTACTTGGCAAAAGCCCCTCTACTTCCTCAGAAAAGTAGGAAAAATCTCAAGTTTGTTTACACATTAGAACACAAATGCTGAAGCAAGGCTAGATGTTGTTCTTTGAGGTCTGCTGGCTATAAAATCTCTGAAGGAGAAACCAGGCTGGAGAGGGCCTCAGGCAGACTGGCCTGGGAGCTCTGGTCCCTATCTCTGTGCCTTCTGTTGCCCTCCACCAGCATTAAGGAGAATTAGAAAACCACCTCTATGTCCCAAATGCCAAGCACTCAAAGTCAGTGGTTCTCAAAGTGTGGTTTCCCAACTCACAGCGTCTACACCACCTGGGAACTTGCTTGACCAAATTCTCAGACCCTATCCAGACCTCCTGATATGGTTTGGCTCTGTGTCCCCACCCAAATCTCACCTGGAATTGTAATCCCCATAATCCTAACATATCAAGGGCAGGACCAGGTGGAGGTAATTGAATCATGGGAGTGGCTTCCCCCATGCTGTTCTCATAATAGTGAGTCGATCTCACAAGATCGAATAGTTTTTTAAGTGTCTGGCATTTCCCCTCCTTGCATTCATCTTCTCTCCTGCCACCCTGTGAAGAGTTGCCTTCTGTCGTGATTGTAAGTTTCCTGAGGCCTCTCCCATGCAGAACTATGAGTCAATTAAATTTCTTTTCTTTTAAATTACCCTGTCTTGGGTATCTCTTCATAAAAGCATGAAAATGGATTAATACACCTCCTGAATCAGAAACTCAGGGGATGAGATCCAGCAATCTATGTTTCAACAAGCCTTCCAGGGGACTGTGATGTGGACTCAAGTTTGAGAACTACTCCAGTAAGTGATAACAAACATAACAACACATTTTTCTGAATGCTTTAATGAACCTCATCTATTTTCCTTGCAATGCCCTGGACTTCCTCCAAATGAGTAAAGAATTTTTGCAAAGTCACTTAGGGTTCAGCAGAATCCCAGGTGTGGCCAAAGACTGTGCATGGGTAGGTAGACCATCTGTAGGTTAGAACTCAGTCTGATATCAGCTTTGAATAAAAATTGATGTTGCTTGATCTGATCTCAGCTTCCACGGCAACTCTTCAGGGAAGCCTTCCCTGAGCTTCCTGGGCTAAGGTAGAAGCTCCTGTCACAGTTTCCCAGAAGCATTCCAAATTTCTGCTCATCATCACAGTGCTCATCATACTGTAAAAGCTCTACCTGTTTAATCATCTGTTTCCTTCACTTCACCCTGAACTTAGTGAGGGCAGATACTATGGTATTCTTGTCCTTGAATCCCTGGAATCTAGCAGAAGGACGCTTAGTAAATATGCATTTAGTGAGTTAAACACCAAGCTCACTTTTGCCTGTGGGGCCTTGTTATACTATCCCTCAACCTGAATTCTTTATCCCCAGATTTTCTCTGGTTGTTTAGCTTCTCATTCCAACCATAGCTGCTAGATCATCATCTCCTGACCACCCAACCCAACCTCGGCATTACATTGGTCTCTATCATCCCCAACACTTTGTATTCAATATAGCACTTGATCACTATTCAATAGTCTACTGATTATTTTATGTTCTGACTCCTACTTCCTAGAGTGCAAGTTCCTTAGTCAGGGGCTAGTCTATCCTGCTCAACTCCACCCTGAGCACATGAAGTCCCTCAGTAAATGATTTTTGAATGATGCATGACTTTTTACTGACTCTTTTATCAAAACACTCAGACATTATCTATGTATGATTATTTTAGAGATGAAGGAAAATAAACTCAAGAACTGGATATTTACCCAGGTCATACTGCTACTGGGTAGCAAAACAGCAGCTGGAATCTATAGCTTCTGGCTTTCCAGCCAATCCTCTTTCCACTGCATTCATTACTTCTTTGCCAGACTGAAAGCTTAGTACCTTTCCTGTAAATAATAGGGAGATCTGTGGTTTCAAGGAAGATCTGCGGTTTCAAGGAAGTGGTAGGATGGATTCTTTTTTACGATAAGGCAAGTGCCTCCCTCTCCCATTTTGCCACTTTGACTAGTCTTATTTCAAAGGCATCTGTTTTTCCACCTGGGGGTCATGAAGTCACTACCTCACACCATAAATCCACCATTGGCATTTCCTTGCAGCTGTGTTAGTTGACAGCTCTGAATCATCAGTTCTGTGAAGATGTGGGAGAGCTAGTGCTATCAGACCCCATCAGCAGAAGATAACCTGTGATTGCTGATGGTTGCACTAATGTACGTGCACTGTTGGGGAGGCCCTTCTGCCCTGTCTGGCATTTCCAGGGAAAGGTACAGTGGAGATAAAGAGACTTCACTTCAGGAGGCAGCTGATTTATGTCAGAGGATTAATATGACCCCATATCAAGTTCAAGTTTTGGTCAATCAACTCAGAGCCTCATAAACTTTAGAGAAAGGTAACCCCTTTGCTGTTACTTTGGCCCAAGATAAGAGCACCAATGTTCATTAAAGCATATTTGATAACTGCAAAAAAGGGAGAGGATTGATTAAACCAATTGTAGTACTTTCATAGGATGGAATATGATGTGACTATTAAGATTTGACTTAAAAATAGGTAGACATAACTGGATTCTTATAACAAATTGGTTAGAAGATTAGGTTACAAGATGGAAAGTACCATATGAGCCTATTTTTGTTTTGGAAAAGTATAGATGGATAAATAAATGGATGGATGGATAGAAAGATCATAGACAGATATGTAAACCTCCACCCACAACTGAGTGGCCCACACCTCTGGGATGCTCTGTACTTTGTTCACACCTAAGTTTCACATTTTCAATGAATATTAGATTATCTGATATCCCATTTATCACTTCTTCCAGACACATTCCTTCAGCCTGAAATGGTTCCTGGCACGTGATAGGCACACAGTCATTACTGGTGGAATGAATGAGTGAATACATTCGTAAGAAACATATAGCACTCTGAAATTTCACCACCTCAGTTTAAATTCTAGCTCCAATGCTCATGTGTTGAATGAAACTGACTGAATTATTTAAGCCTCCTATGACTCACTTTTTCTATCTGTAAAATGGGAATAAGGGTTGTGATTGATGAGCAAATTCTTGTTTAGTGCTTATCAAAATGACTGCCAACTGGTAAGTGCTTCATGAAGAGTAGCCATTAAAACAGTTTTCACTGACACACATTTACTGAATCCCAACTGTGTACCAGATAATTTGCTAGACACTGAGGCTACAACATGAATAAAGTAAGATGTCTGCTTTCAACAAACTCCCAGCCTGATTGAGGAGACAGATGTGTTAACAAAAATTAAAAGGCTGTCTTAGTAAGTGGGATATTGGGAACATGGCACAGGGCACCTAACCCAAGCTGGGCTAGATCAATTAATTCACAAGAGAAATGGTACTGGGGATCATGAGAGCCAAATGGAAAGTCAGATTCAGAATCTTTCAGGCATTCCCCAAACCCTGCTCTAAATATTCCAATATGCCTAAGCATTTTCCTCCCCTTCTAAATCCCTTCCTCTAGCCGTGCCGCTGATTATTCTTATTCTCTGAATTACATAAGTGTATTGTTTTACAATTTACAAAAAACTTCCACACACCATGTGTCACTGCATTCTCCCAACTTCCTTATAAGACAGTGAAAATGTGAAACTTAGGTGTGACCAAAGTACAGAGCATCCCAGAGGTGTGGGCCACTCAGTTGTGGGTGGAGGTGGACAGAAACCTCCAACAGAAGAGAAAGAGAATGAAGGGCATTCCATCCAGGTAAGGAAGAAAGGGGAAGTGAGAGGACACCAGGGTGGGATGCAGCAAGTTGAGTCTGGTTGTTGCAGTGAGTCTTCCTGACCAGACAGTGTACTTCTTAAAGGTAGAAACCATGTCTTAACTCCACTTTTATAACCCTGCATAACACTTGAATCTGGTTTCTCAGTGAAAGCTTGGTGAATGACTGAGATGGGTTTCTACATTTTGAAAACAAAAAGTAAACCTCAAATTTCAGAACACTAGAAGGCTGCATGAGAAAATGACTCCAATTTGCATGGGGCAGCCAAGCATGACCAGAAGGAAATGAATTTCTGTGTTTACTAAGAACCTCTTTGCTTGGCTCAGAAGAGCCTCAGGTCCTCATCTCAAACTTGCTCTCCTGTTAAGAGAATGCAAGACAAATTCTATCTAAGGTACTGTGGCTTTTGCAAGTTGCTAGGATATTAATATATTTACCCATAACCACAGACATTTGGCTCGAGAACAGCCCACTCAGCCCTCATATGAGGCTAGATCATGGGGATTCAATCAACATGAGGTCTTGAAGGGATTTTTAAATCAGCCAGGGACTTGGTCATTGCTTGGAGGTGCCACCGCTGAAATTTTTCTCCAGGTTTTGTGATAATAAGCTCTTTTTGTTGAGTTGATTTTCTTTGGTGTCTTTTGAGGTTTCGGATTCAGTTGTGATTTGCACCTGCCTTTTTTAACCTAAAAACACATGTGAGAGAGAGAAAGGAGTCATGTTTTCCCACTTCACAGTCCCGGGGCTTCTAAAATGGGGATGTTCTGAGTCTAGATGCCCTCAAAGAAAATAGGACACTTGGGTATGGGGCTCATTAGGTGGGTGTGAAGAAAATATGGCCTAGAACCTGTTGATACTGTAGCCCAAGGGCCACATGATAGAAGACCACTACCCCTACAGTGATTTCAGTGGTGGGCGTGGGGAGGGGAAGGGAAGAGGCAGGGCTGTCATTTGTTAAACTGGAGGATATAGGGCTGACTCATGACCTATACAGGGCCAGGCATTTAGCTTTCACATGTCTCAAACACGAATCAATTTGACTACATCAGGGGAAAGCAAAACTCACTTACTGATTCTTTTTTCTTTGAATGGGGTCTTGCCCTGTTGCCCAGACTGGAGTGCAGTGATGTGATCATGACTCACTGCAGCCTTGACCACTCATGCTCAAGAGATCCTCACACCTCAGCCTTCCGAGGCAATTTTTTTTCTTATTTGTAGAGATCAAGTCTTGCTATGTTGCCCAGGCTGGTCTTGAACTTTGGGCTCAAGCGATCCTCCCTCCTCAAACTCCCAAAGTGTTGGGATAATAGGCATGAGCCACCATGCCCAGCCCTATTCTTTCTCTCTCTCTCTTTTTTTATTAAAGAGCTGCAACCTGCTCTTGGCATCATTAGCAACCATCATTTTTTGAGGATGTCCTGATGTAGACCCCAAGACTACAAAGGCCAGCACTGGTTCCTACCTATCATGGTTGGGTAATAAGTCACAAAGGTGTCCCACCCCACATTCCCACAGAGATGATTTAAAAAAAAGAATCTTCTCTCTGACTAAAGTTAATACTGAAATGGTTAAGTGATCTTCTATCAAATTATTGGCAGCAAGGGTGGCTTAATATCAACACTTCTGAAAATCTATTTTGAGCTGGCAACTACAAATATGTAGTTGTCTCATAGCCCATAAAACTTACAATAGCTCATGTTCTTTTCCTGGACACTTGAGTGATATAACTGGCAACCAATTTAACCTGGAAAATGCATTGGCAAGTTATATTGCTCAAAACTGCATGTTTTCTATTTAAAACTATAATTTAAAATAATTCTGTACAATGAAATGGGGAATGTATATGGGAGTAAATTTGATTCCATTTATTTCAGTTTGAATTTCCAAATTGTAATGTTTCCCTTTGTGCTATAGGCATAGGACTAAATGGGGGAAGACTAGGATTTATAAGGCCTGTATTTGGGAGGAGGGCAGAGATGGAACAGTGAGGGTTGTGATGTTAGTGAATAGAAAAGAGTGACTTCTGTATGTTTCTGCTGTAGCACTGAAGTGAAGGGATATTAACTTTGTTCACAAAATAGAGCATCATGATTTTCAGTGTTTGAGAGAAAATTGTTGGAAAAAGTTTGCAGTACGTGATACGTATTTGCATGCACAAAATAAAATTATTTGTCCACCTTAAAAAAAAACACCTGCATGTTCCATGGCACATTACTGAAATATTTACTAGTGGACAGACAACTCCTACTTTCAAAAGCATTCAGGTCTAAATCATTTGACTATAATGAGTGGTTTATATGACCTTTTCTCAAAGCTTCCTTTGCCAGGCAGAGTCCCACAAGAAGAACATCTGTGTAGAGGAGATCTATGATCTGACTAATTCTGTGCTTGGTTTTGGCTGTGAGGCTGAACAGAATCAGATGGTTCATTCATTGATAAACATCATGAGGGTTCTTATAATTTTTTCTGAACATCCTGATTTTTGTTTCATATTTTGATTTTAAATTTTTAATATCTTATAAATACACAAAAATATGGCTTTTTTTTTTACCATTGCCACTGATGCCTCCAGACCCCTTCCTTTATTATAGCCTAAAATGAGCCTTTTTATGTTTTTTACAAAAACAAAACAAAATAAGATTCTACCATCCCAGTTCTGTTATTGTTGAATTTAAGACACAATCTCTGACCTCAAAGTGGCCATGGAGAAAGGGTAGAAAACCATTTTCTGCACTGCACCTTTCCCAGGGGAAACTGGAGAAATAATATTTACTCATATGAACTTAGGTGTGTTGTAGCAGCTTTGTCAGGTCTGGTGTGTTATAGAAATGTCTGCCAATCATGTAAGTATAAATAGCATGATAGCCCACAGAGCAAATCCAAACTCCTCCATATCTGGCCTCTTGCTAGTTTCCAGACATGATTTTTATACAAGGACCCTCAGCTCCAGCCCAGTTGGAATTTTTCCAGTGGTGCACACCTCTTCTGTATCACCACTTTTGCCCACCTCTGCCTCCTTCAGCCCCCTTCTCATCTACCCTGACCCAGGACCCTCTCCCTCCTTATATGTATTCACTCATTCAGTCTCTTATTCACTTGTTCCTTTTATTGATATCTATATCTATCCACCTCCAATATCCACATCCAACTGGCAAGCAAGTGGTTAATCTGTTTCCTATTAACTGGAGTAGAAGTCTAAGCACTGGTGCCCACTGCATATTGTTAATGGAATCGCCAAGGAAAACACAACACAGTCAAGCACTGGATGGAACAGGACTTTACTCACATAGAGAAGAGACAGAGCAAGATCTGCTTCAGTAGTGGGTGTCAGTATCCCATGGACAGCAGGTCTATCCCGACAGCTGACACCGGGCCTTTGGGTGACCCCTCTTATGCTGCAGCAGAAGGGCCCATTCCCTGCCTGCAAAGGACACATAGAGTAGTGACGTTTCTAAGTGTGCAAATGATGCATATACTTAAGCAGAGCAAAAGAGTGCAAACAGAAAACGACATTCCCACAAGAAGTGGTAAGTCCAGCACAGGCTGAGGTTTCTTTATTTCCTGGTAAGGAAGTCTTCCAGGCCCAAGGTGCATTCTTAGGTGGCCAAGCAGGGGTGGAAAGATAGCACGCGAGAGACTGCCTTTCCCAACACACATCCCCATCCTTATCCACATTTGTATCTGCATCCATATGTATCCATATCCATATCCGTATCTGTATCCGTATCCATATCCATATCCATATCCATATCCATATCCATATCCATGTCTGTGTCATCTCCCAGGTGCTATCACTTGTTTTCAGTTATATTCATCTGCTTGGTCTTGATTCATTTATTCTGACAGTGGATTTTTTTTCTGCTATATTAGACCATGAGTTTCTTAGAAAGAGTAGCATGACTTACTGACTTCTGCATCTTACACCAGCACACAGTAGATCCTTAAGGATTTGAAGACGTTGGGGAAAGTAGCACCTTTGTCAGGCGTTGTTCTGGGCAGTTAGGCTGTACCATCTTATTTTAACCCTAGTTATCCTATGACCTTGTCTCACCTCTGACCTTCGCACTGGCTGTCCCCAGATCTGCCTATGGCTGGCTTTCTTTTTTCATTTTTATTTAAATTCAGAAGTCATTTTTTCTGAGAGTCCCACCCTGACCACCTTACCCAAGGACCCCTGATTCCCCCACAAAGTTATTCTATATCCCAGAGTCCTCTTTCATTCTCTCCATAACACCTATCAATGCCTGAAATTAGCTTTTTAATTAATTAATTAATTTGTTTATTGTCTGTCTTCTCCAGCCCCTTTTCCAACTAAAATATAAGCCCCATGGTGGCAGGAGTTAGCTTGTCTTTTTGAGGCTGTATCTACAGCTTAGAATAATGTCTGACACATAGTAGATGCTCATTTATCATCCAGTGAAGAGTAACCTCAAGCAGAGGCTGTTACTATACCAATTTTTCTGTTTTTTGAGACAGGGTATTTCTCTATCACCCAGGCTGGAGTGCAGTGGCATGATTTTGTCTCATTGCAGTCTCCACCGCCCGGTCTTAAGCAATCCTCTGAACTCTGCCTCCCGGTTAGCTGTGTCCACAGGTGCACCTGGCTAATTTCTTTGTATTTTTGGTAGAAATGGGGTTTTACCATGTTACCCAGGCTGGTCTCAAACTCCTGAGTTCAAGCAATCCACCTGCTTCAACCTCCCAAAGTGCTGAGATTACAGGTGTGAGCCACCGTAGCTGGCCTATACCAGTTTTGGAGATGAGGAAGCTGAGGTTCATGATAAGCCTCGTGTCAACAGATCTGAGATCCAAAACCCTTTTCAAAGTTTAAGCCTCTTACAGGACAAGAGACTGCCACTTACTAAGCACAGTGATAGAAGCATGATGTTTCTACTTTGATCAGATTTTCTGATGTTTCTCTTGTTCCTTTTTCCATTTTGAAATTGTAGACAAACAGGCATGTGAGTCTCTAATTCCAGAGAGTTTTATTTACTAGCATAATGATAAAGATAATAGCTTCAAAGAATGCTAAGAACTTTGTATACTATTTTACTTAATCCCCACAACAACCCTGTTAGGATAATTTAATATCCATTTTACACATAGAAAAATAAAATTCAGGAAGATTAAATACCTTATCTAAGTATCAGAACAAGAATATTTTGGTTGGTAGCAAAACAAGAATCAGAAGATACAAGCAGTAGCTGAATGTAGTGACTCAGGCCTACAATCCCAGAGCTTTGGAAGACTGAGACAGGAGGATTGCTTGAGGCCAGGAGTTAGAGACCAGACTGAGCAACATAGCAAAACCTTGTTTTACAGAAACTTTAAAAAATTATCCAGATGTAGTGATGTGTACCTGTAATCTTAGCTATTTGGGAGACTGAAGCAGGAGGATGGCTTTAACCCAGGAGTTTGGGGCTGCAGTGAGCTATGATTGCACCACAACACTCTAGCCTGGGTGACAGAGTAAGACCCTGTCTCTAAAGAGGAAAAAAAAAAAAGATACAGTGGTGTACTTTGAGAAGTGATTGATAGAAGACTAAGGGAACCAAGATTCAAACTCACATTTCTTTGCCTACTACCATGCTAGAGTAAGCACTCCCTAAAGGCAGGCTCTGAACTGGGTACCAAGGATATGAAGACTCATTCCCTGACCTCAGAGAGCTCACAGTCCAGAAAAGGAAGACCTGATTCAGACAAGAAAGCAACCAGGCACAAGACAAGGGGAAGAGGAAGGCGGAGGAGGACTGTGGGGACGTGCTGGGCTCCTGCAACCTTAATGGGGGTAAATATAAAAGTGATTGACCTTCTAGTTTTTCAGTGTAACACCAGAGCTGTAGAGGGAGAAGGGCCACTAGGAGATTCCATTTCAGTGATGTGGCCAGCAGGAAAGCCCACATAAGTGAGAGCCTGGCGAAGTGTCTGGCTACTCTGGACCGTGGCAGGAGGGAAAAAGAGGAGTCACTGTAGGGTGACTAGGGTGGTCCCTAGATCCACTGATTTACTTCCCTTCCCAGCCTTGAGCCAGCCGCTGTGACTCATGGCTCTTTGGCTGCAGGAAACCCATTACAACCTAACTTTCTGCCTGGGTCAATCGGTTTTGGTTTCATTTTCTAGTCTGGAGTATAATCATGCTGTCTATTAAACTTACCAATTTTCTTAAAATTTTCGGTTTCATGCAGAATGAAAAAGAAGTGATCTTGTGACAATGTGATCACCTCAGTGAATGTTCTAGAGCTGACCAGAGGGACAAGGGACAAGGGCTTTCTTATCAGGATGAAGTCTCAGCCTGTGAAGCCAGCAGTCCCAATATGTGAAAAAAAGTTGTCTCGATCCGTGTTCTAGCAAAAAACAGATGGTACACTCAAACTGGGTAACTTGAAGGGAATTTAAGGGAAAGACCATTTACTTAGGTGCAAAGGAAACTTTGGGGCTTACAACAGCAGGGAGTCATTACCTTCCCTACCTCTTAAACAACAAGAATGGGGAATAGTTTCTGGATCAAAAAGAGGGGAGTTGTAGGGAGAGAGCTGCCCAACAAGAGGCTGCCTTCATGAAAAGAAATCAGCCAAGCTCTAGCAACATCCTGAAAGGAGGGAGCAGGGAGAATAAATCCTCCATCCTCACTCTCCGGCTACTCCCTGCATCTCCTGCTGGTAACTCGCAAAGTCTGGGCCCAGTTGGAAGCTAGAAGGCAAGGGAGATTATTGATGGGGCCTGCGCAGATCAGACTCCTAGGGTGCAGAGGTGGGTAAGAAGGGCGGGGAGATCTGAAGAGCCATCTCATCAGCACAATAGTTATGGCCGGTTGATAATAACTATACAAAGAGTGACGATTGTGGTAGACAACTGCCATTGACTACTCATGATACACCTGGCCCTTTCAAAGCACTTTTATGAATTAGCTCTTCTCACAGCAAGCCCTTAAGGTGGGCACTGTCCTAGACCCATTTTCCACACTGGGAAACCAGGGATGAAAGAAGTTAAACATTAGCTGGGAAATGAAGGAGTATGAACTCAAACTCAGATGGCTGTGGTTACAGATCCAATGCTTCTTGTCCACTGGACAGCCGCATCTTACCCAAAATGATAACTGAGGAGGTAGGTCCTCAACCACTGCTGAAGGGGAGGGACCTGAGTGTGGCCTGGGGAACAAGAGGAAATAGTTCCATAAGTATTATTTGGCATAAATGAGATCAAATAAACACACTTCATTTAAAAGATGTTAAAATATCACCCAAGAGGCTGGGAGTGAGGAGACAGAACCAGAGAGAAGTAGAGAGAGCGAGCAAGAGTGAGCATGCACCAGCTGCACATAGGATATGGGCCAAATGTCTAATTATAGCTGATAAGGCCCCTCCTGATCTGCGCCCTGCCGACTCATCTTTCCCTGTTCCCCACGGGGCACTGTGTCCCAGCCAAAGGAATCTCTACTTAGTTCTCTAAATAGCCTAGGTCTTCTGCCAGGGACGCTTCACCCCACCTTGTACTCACCCATCTCAAATCCTATTTATCTATTGGGTCCTAGTTTTGGCCTTTCTCTTGCCTTTCTTCCTCTCTCCTTCCTTCTTCTAGCAAATACTTATCAGCATTGGGTGTGTGCAGGCACAGTGGTCAGTGTTGCTGACCTGGATCAATACTGGTCACTACCTTCACAAAGCTTCCACAAGGAAATCTTCCCTCCATGATCAAGTGTAGGTTGGGGGTTCCTCCTTTGTGTTTTTGCAGCCACTCTTACTCTATCTAATCTGGCATCTGGTTTTGTTGTACCTGTCTCCTCTCTCAGACCATAGACTCATGAGGGTGGGACTCTGTCTGATTCTCTGGGTGTTTATTTCCTATCAATGTTGTAACAAATTACCACAACTTTGCAGCCTAAAGCAACACAAATTAATGATCTTACAGTTCCAGAGATAAGAAGTTCGACACAAGTCTCACTGGGCTAAAATCAAGGCACTGGGAGAGCTTACCACTTTCTGGAGGCTCGAGGGAGGAATCCATTTTCCTGCCTTTTCAACTAGAGGCTGCTTGCATTCCTTGGCTGATGACCCCTTCCTTCATCTTCAAAGTCAGCCAAGCCTGGTGGAGTCTTTCTCACATCGTATCTGGACATTGCTTCTTTTGGACACTGATTCTTTTGCCTCTTTCCTCCACCGTTTAAGGACTCTTCTGATTACATAGACTTACTCAGATAAAGTCAGCTGATTAGCAACCTTAATTCCACCTGTGTCCTTAAGTCCCTTTTGCCACATTCCGGGGATTGGGATATGATAGTAGGCTAGGGCAAAAATGGAATGTCTGAATATGCAGGGTATGCATGTGTGTGACTCACATACAATCTCTATGTATGTCAAAGGCACATGTGCAGGTAAACATGTAAATATGTTGCTTGTCCACATAAGCGTATGTGGATGTGTGTGGTTTAGGAGGTATACACTGCTTTATCTCATTAGTTGTGGTCATATGCATGTATGTGTGTTGTGAGGTGGGAGGGACATTCGAAGTGGGAAACGTAAACATGAATAGGCAACCAAGTACTATTTTTCTGACAATTGTGAAATATTTGTGTTTTTCCCCCCAGTGTGGACACGTGTGCTTCAGAGACCTGGATTTCTACGCTTAAACTCACATGTACTGGTGACCACCCTCAGAGTAAAGCTAGAATCCTCTCTAGGCCAGTAGCTCTTCTAGAAGGGTCTTTATGAATCAACCTGCAGTTCAGACATTTTCAGTGCTGCAGGCAATGAAATCAAACAGAGCGTAGCTTCCCATTGTCCTGTGAGGGTAAGACCCCCTGACATGGAATCCTATTTAAACTCCCAGCTCAGCCCTTACCTAATTTCACAAATCCAAGAGCAGCAGAGCCCTTGGGGATCATCTGGCCTGCACCCCTCATTTAACAGATGAGATAGGACCTAAAGAGCAGGGGGACTTGTGCGGGTGGATGTGACCATCCATGGCAGAATAGGAGGAGGGACCCCTATTGCAATAAAGATCTTTATGAGGTGACTGTTGTTTCCTTGAAGTCAGGAATGTTGCATCACATGCTCCTTAAACATCCGGCTGCTGTAGGGCCCTCTGCTCCCAGGTCCTCATGTCTCTAAGAGATAAAAGCCAGAGATGGTGCTTCCAGACACACCCTCTTCATTCCCAAGAGAAGCTTCTACTCAGAATCTACTCAGAACATTTCACAATAGTCAGAGATTCTGCGTGAACACAAATATTTCACAATTGTCAGAGATTCTACTCAGAATCTCGGTCAGATTTCTCACACAGGGAGCTTGGCTGGACATTCTGAAAACCTCAAGGAATTTTTTTCAACCCTGTCTCTTAAAGTTGGGTCCAAAGCTAGAACAGAACTGTAGCTCCTTGCTCAGTGTTCTTTGGTTCTATCCTGGTCTGCTCAGCATTCCCAAGCATATGTTCCTCACCCATGTGTTTATGTAACAATGTTTGGGGTCCCTACTGAATATGGCCTCTAATGCTGGGTGCCAGGCACACTGTGGTGAACAAACTGATGGATCCTAGCTCTCAAAGAGGCTTGTAATCATAGAACTTCCAGGTTACACCAATGCCACTCAGCCCCAAAGCTGTTTCACTTTTATTTATTTATTTATTTTTTATTTTTTGAGATGGAGTCTTGCTCTGTTGCCCAGGCTGGAGTGCGGTGTCACAATCTTCCTCACTGCCACCTCCACCTCCCAGGTTCAGGTGATTCTCCTGCCTCAGCCTCTTAAGTAGCTGGGATTACAGCTACTTAAGGGTGTGTGCACCACCACACCCAGCTAATTTTTGTAGTTTTAGTAGAGACAGGGTTTTGCCATGTTGGTCAGGCTGGTCTCAAACTCCTGACCTCAGGTGATCTGCCCACCTCAGCCTCCCAATGTGCTGGGATTACAGGCATGAGCCACTGCGCCCGGCCCTGCTGTTTTACTTTTAAATACGAGGGCAGGGGAAGGAGGGAGAGGGAGAGAGAGGCAGGCACCTGCATCGAAGAGAGAGTGAATATGGGTAGGGAGGAAAGAGATCATGAGAGCAAGAAAAAGACGTCAGAGGCACACAAAGACCTGGAGGGAGACAGTGTGGTGAAAGACATAGCTGTAGTTGTGTGCGCTCTGCTGCAACGTCAGTTCTGTAAATGGTCATGCCCTTCCGCAATAAGGCTGAGAGCAGAAACCATTCATTTATTCTCATGCTCTCAACTGATATTTATTGAGCACCCACAGTGTGCTAGACACTGTACCTGATGCATGTCGCATCCCTAACTTTGACCCGGGGTCTACAGAGCAGGTCCTCACAACCCTGTATTGCAAATAGAGTGAGGGTCCTAATCCCCATCATACAGTCTCGGGCTGGCCAGGCCCCAGAAGAACACCTCTCACACTGAGTTAAGAGTTCTTGTACGACAAGGATGATGCAGCTTTAATCCCTGGCACAGAGTAGGCTCTCTGAAGAGTGAGTTGCACGAAGGAAGAAGACACTGGAGTTTAGGCTTCTGAGATCTGAGAATCCTTACTTTCTCATTCAAGGCTTAGCAGCAGGGACCCCTGTCCTCAACCTCAGAGCCTCTTTGCTATCCTATTCCCGAATGAAACATGTGCCAACTGGCAAAAGTGAGATCACCTTGGAGGTACCCTGGGACTTCCTCCTATGCAACAGAAGCTGAGTCAAGGCAAGACCAGAGTTGGTGGAGGTGGGAGCCTGAGTCAGGCTGGCCCCTACTTTAATTTCTCATATTTAAGGTACATGACAAATTTAGGCTTGGCCCCACATGGGTCCAAGAGGGTGGAGGTAACTAGCAGCAGAAGGATCTAGACAATGCATGGCACCGGAAGTTAGGGGAGGTCCAAGCTGATTTCCCTTTCATTCTGAAAGGGGATCTCTGAAGGGGACACAATTTGCTTCTATAATAGCAGCCCCTGCCCTGTTCCAGTCTCCTCAGTCACTCCAGACCTAGACCAAAGCTATGTCCGTGGTTTTCCAAGCAATGTTGGTAACCATGTGTTCACTCTCATCACCAGAGGCACATCCCCAAGTGGGCCTCTCTTGAAACGGGCTCAGTAAGGCCTCCTGTGTCCATCTTAAGTCTCTCCCATAGGCCAGACTCTACACTGGGTAAAAGGGGTGTACTGTGACAATGTGCACAAGCTGCTTCAGAAACACTTGGAGGGAGTAGCACGCTGCTTAGGGGAATTCAGGAAGGCTTCAGAGAGGAGCTGGGGTTTGAATCGGGCCTTTAAGCCCAAAGAGGGTTTTTTTTTTTCCCAGCTAGAGAAGAGGAAGAAGAGCACAGCAAGTTAAGGGACCAATGTGAAGCACAGAAGAGCACGGCGAGTGTTTCAGGGACTGGCTGGCCATGAGGAAGGGCATGTGGATGTGGCCACTGAGTGGCAGAGCAAGCCTGGGACTGGCTTAGGGAGGGCTCTGAGTGCCATGTTCCAGGTCTTGGACCAACTGCATAGGGTGAGAGAATCATAGGAGGTTTCTAAGCAGGGAAGTAACGATACTGGGTCAGAACGCTCTTGTAGCTCTGGAGGAGATGCTTTTCATGGCAGGTAGGGAGGGTGAGATTTGGTGGAGACCAGCAAGGAGGCTGTAGCACTGGGGTAGGTGAGAGGCAGTAAGAGTCAGAATGAGGCAAATGGCTGTGGGAAAAGAGAAAGGTGGACAAACTTGACAGATATTGAGCAGGTAGAATAAACAGAACTCAAGCCCTGATCAGACAAGAGAGTGAGGAGTTAGAAGGACTCTAGTCTTCCTGCAAGGGCTTTAGGGGATGATTGTGTCGCCAGGTGGGGAATTTGGAGAGAGAACAGACTGGGGGAAAGAGCAAAAGTTCCATTTTGGACAGGATGGTTTGAGGTTTCTGTCTGACATCAGGTGAAATGCTATGGCAGCCTGGATACATGAATCTGAGTTCCTGGAGCCATAGGCAGTAGCGCTATCCGGGGGTGGACAGAGGGAGAGGTTGTACAGAAACAAGCGAGGCACTGAGAACCGTGTAACGATGAGAGAAACAAGCAACACACCATCCTTTTGAACCTCAATGTCTCCCAGAACTCAGGGTTGCTATTGGTAGAAAGATTCTTCAGTCTTCAAACTGAACATACAAACATCAGGATTAGGTTTACACCTTCCATCTAGAACGAACATTTACCAGCCCAGAATCCCAAGATTTTGCTAAAATGAAATGTGTTTCATTTAAAAAATCTTTATTTCCTTAAAACACAACACATTTCAGTCTGTGGTCAGAGACAGAAAGATCTCAACCTAGAATGAAAGCTCAGTGTTCAAGGCAGCCTTTTTCTCAGCTAGGTCTTACCTACATGATATTGTCCAAGTTTCCTTGTATAGGATTAGCAGAATTTCTCCATACTACCAATTTACATATCTATCTTTGAGCCATCAACAAGAGTGTTTCAGGATTTTAAAACTTCCTTCTGGCACAGTACACAATAAGGAACGGCAACATGGTCCCCAGTCACTGAGGCTCCCATGTGCCAGGAGAAAATGTTTATGGTACAATTTAGCCTGAAGCAAATCCACCATCAGCATTTTCATAAACCTCACAGAAAGAAGAAACAAAAGCTGTCGAAATGTGAAAATAATTAGGGAAGAGACTTTCCCAGGGAACAAACATGGCCCACACTGTACAGAGGAAAGAACAAACAAACGTTGGGGAGGTTACGGAGCTGTAAAACCCTTGTTTATTTCTGAAAAAAGAAATAAAGTTGGAGAAGAGCCACTAGGTCTGCACAATAATAAATCGCATTCCAGGAGGGCAGGGAAGGAGGAGTGAGACTATAAATTCAGAGTCAGAAAGAAAGCAACATTCCAGCAGTCCCTGGTGGCGTGTGAACCTGCGCCGTTTGATTTCTGGAGAGATCTGGCTCCCGCCAGTGTCACTGTCCTTGCAGAGTCAAAATGCCCTGCCTGGTTGCTCCTCCGGGTGGTCACCCGTCAGAAAAGCATTTGGTTTGGGTTAAGATTTCTGCATCAAGTCTGAGGGTTGTTCGACTTTCAAAAAGAAAGAAAAAAGGCAAAACACCCTAGTTCCCTGTTCTCAAGCTGAACTTTCCACAGCAGTTTCAGCGCTGACAGAAACTGCAAGGAGCTCAGTGAGGTGCGGCCAGGGCTGGCCCAGGAAGCCCTGGAGGAAATTCCCACAACCTGGTGCACTTGGAAGGGGAGCTCCCTCGGCCTCTTCCCGCCCTAGGCTGTGAGTAAATTTGCCTGTGAAAGGTCACAACAATCTCTTGGCTAAGGGATTTTTCTCCAGGCGAACACCTCAGGTTTCTGGGAGAGACAGGTACTGTTTCTGGAGAAATCAACCTAGAAACACCAAGAGTAACTGAAAACCCTGTGCCTTATAAAATGATCATGGAGGTCGGGCACCAAGCTGCAGTTTTCACATGCGGTGAAGAGCACAGTAACATTCTTTGCTTCAGATCTTCAGACTTCTTTTCTCTATTTTTAGGTGGAAATTCAAGTGAAGGAACTTAATTCATTGAATACTGACTGAGTGCCTACTACCCGCGTATGCCAGCTTTAAAGGCACTGTCTTATAAAATCCGCATGACAGTTCTGTGAGATGAATACCATTATCATTTCATATTACAGATGAGGAAGCAGAGGATCAGAGTTTACATGATTGGCTCAGTATCACACAGCCAGTAATGGTGGGAATAAGATGCAAACCATGGCCTCTACCTTCATTTCTCTCATTCACTAAGCTCTGCTGTTGGAGTAACACAAGGTTCCTGCCTACAGAAACTAACTGGTTCAAAAATATAGGAGATGAAATTTTACTACAGTTAATTAGGTTCCTTGAGAGCTGAGTGACAGTAATAAAAATAATAGTGCTAAGAAGCTACTAATGAATGAGCACTGACTATGCATGCCCAAGCTAAGTGCTTTCCTTGTGTTATTTTGACCTCTCCACAAAAGCATCCTTTGAGGAAGGTGGTATTCCCATTTTACAGGCGAAGTAACTGAGACAGAGAGCAGATGAAGATCTTTCCGAAACTCACCCAGCTAGTAGGTGGCAGAACAATCTCAGAGTGTCAGCTAGGTTCTAGTAGTGGCTCAAAGATGGACTCGTGTAGGGTCTCGGGGTGTTGGTGGTCTCTGCAGAATATCAGCTATAGGCACAATATTTTCCTTTTAAACTTGAAATGACCCAATGTATCATTTTGTGCTAAGTCACATGCCATCTTAACAGATTTTTGGGATGGGCAAAAACCAAAGAACTAAATGAAAGTATAAGGGTGAAAAAGTATGAGGGCAAAACATAAGATTAATACATCTCTATCTTTTGACTGCTTTCTCTCCTTATGAAGTGAGTACAGAGGGTTCCTACTGAATTTCATCAGTGGGTCATATCATTTCAGCTACTGCATTCCATGAAAGGAGAGTTATAACCCATCTCCACTGCCTGGCCATATTTTGTCATTCTTTAATATCAATGTTATAGCAGCTCCCTTTTATCAAGCATCTACATATGATAGGTAGGTTTTTATCTTATTTTACAGATGAGGAGATTCTGGCTCAAAGAGGTGAAGTGATCTGCTCAAGATGAAATAGCCAGCTGGCAAAATTACTGGGACAAGCACTCAGGTCTGTGGAGATTTTCTGCAGGGCTATTTCAAATCCCCCACATTAGTTCCATGCCTCATTGTTATTTCTTTATTTCTGCATTTTTTCCCCTCACTTGCTGTCATAGTTTCCTATTGACGTTGTAACAAATTACCACAAACTGGGTGGCTTACAACAACACACATTTGTTCTCTTACAGTTCTGGAGATCAGAGGTCTGAAATCAGTGTCCCTGAGCTGAAATCAAGGTGTTGGCAGCACCACACTCTCTGCAGAGGCTCCCGAGGAGACTCCATTTCCTCGCCTTTTCCAGTGTCTAGAGATGCATTCCTTGTATTCCTTGGGTCCTGGCCCCTTCCTCCAACTTCACAACGTAGCATTTTTCTCTCTCTGATTCGGCGTCCGTGGCTGCCTTCTCTTCTGAAGCAGTCTAATCTCCCCTCTGCTTCTCCCCACACATTGCCTTCTTTTCTGTCTGTGTCAAATCTCCCTCTGCCTATCTCTTAAAAGGGCATTTGTGATTGCATTTAGGACCCATCTGGACTATCCAAAATAATCTCCCTAGGTCAAATTCCTTAATTTAATCACATGTTTTTTCATTTAAGGAAATAGTCACAGCTTTCAGGGATGAGGACCTGATATCTTAGGGGGACATTTTTCAGTCGATCACACTTTCCCTGGGAAAATAGCACTTTGCATTATTGTTACAGAAGTGGAAGCGGGATGAAGTCTGATCATCTATATACTATCTTGCTTGGTCAGCTTGGTGACCGGGAACACTGTATGTTTACTGATTTCTCTCCAGTTATCAAATTTGGTGTGCCAGCTGCCTCATTAGAGGGTCCAGTTCATGGAGCCCTCTTCCTTACAAGGTTGTTATGAGAAAGCTTTACACAGGGCAGTGCCTACTCAACAGTAAAACACAAGGAATTAAGCTCATGGGAAGAAGAAAAGTGCCTTTAGGGAGCTGATGACCAAATTGTGGCAATGTATCACACATACACATGAAAAGTTGCCTGGTAATGCCAAGGATTGTTTGCGAATTCACAAGTCATGAAGGGCAAATGAAATTCAGAAGAAAAAGTGTCCCATGAGCTGGAGAGGTCAGAGAGGGCTGGAGGGGCTGCAGCCTGCATCTGGTTTTGAACAGTAGGTAAGATCTGTAATAAGTAGAAGGAAGCTATCATATTTGAACGTCTTCTATGGGCTGAACCTTTCATACCTGTCATCTCATTTATTTCTTGCCATAACCTTGGGTGGTGGGTAGCATATGTTTATAAATGAGGAAACCAATAAATTTTGTCCCTTGCTCAGCTAGTAGATGGCAGGCAGAGCTGAGATCCAACCTTAAGCCACTAGACGGGTGTGTGTTCTTTCTGCACTCTTAACATCTTTGGCCTGCCACCCTGGCCTCAGGGCTACGTCATGGTAACAAGGTCATGGTGTCAGTGGACAAATGGAAGAAGATGCCAATCATAATATGGAGGAGAGAAGCCACACGATATGAACATCTAGAATAGCAGAGGTGGCCCACAGTCTAGATCAGACTTGAAGATATAGTTTTGGATGGGCTCACCCAAGGTTTAAAGAAAATATGAAGCCTATCTCTGCAGTTAAAAAGAAAAAATAGCCGACCAGGTATGGTGGCTCATGTCTGTAAGCCTGGTACTTTGGGAGGCCAAGGCTGGCAGATCACCTGAGGTCAGAAGTTTGAGACTAGCCTGATCAACATAGAGAAACCTCATCTCTACTAAAAATGCAAAATTAGTTGTGCATGGTGGTGCATCCCTATAATCCCAGCTACTCGGGAGGCTGAGGCAGGAAAATCACTTGAACCCAGGAGGTGGAGGTTGAGTCAAGGTCACACCACTGCACTCCAGCCTGGGCAACAAGAGCAAAACTCCATCTCAAAAAAAAAAAAAAAAAAAAGTTGCCATCAGCATAATGAAGGAGGTAGATTTTAATTCTTACCTGGCAAAAAATCAGCTGGCATTAGAGAGGACAGGAACTCACCACCCACTTTCAGGTATTAGTCTCTAGGCTTCTGTAGGCATGCAGGTTGGGGACTCTTGGTAAACCACATCTCTCAACATGCAGGCATTCATTTTGACAAACAAACCAGATATTCTCCACCTTCAATGTTAAACTTTCTAAATAATGGCAGTGTACTGACTAAAGACAAAGCACACACGTATGTGGAGCCATACCTCCTGTAAGCCCTGCCGCAGGTCTCTTCTTCAGCATCACTGAAGCAGCATCACATGACTATTTGAAATTAATAATATCTCTTTTCAGATGCATACTGCATTTGTGTACAAAACATTTTCCTATCCCTTTGTTCCTATCCTCGAAAAAGTGCTATGAGTTAGAGGTTCCTTTTCTCATATGCAATTGAGAGAATTCTTTAGATTGGCAGTGAGCCCCATTGGAAAGAGCACTGTGTCTCAGTTCAAGCCCTTGTGAGGTGTCAAGCCAGGGCTTCCCTTCCCTGGCCTTAATCTCTGTACCATGTGGAGGTGGTCCGACAGGACAGCTCGTACTGACCCATCTACTCTGAAATTCTGTGAAGGAAGAGTAGAATTTTACAACTGTAAATAGATTCACCTTCATTTGCAATGACACAAAACGAGCCCAGTTTAAAATATACTGTAAACCTCGGTGGGAGGGTTTAGAGCTTTAGTATCCATTTTGCTCCTCTGCATCCGTTCTGCCTATGCCTCTGTAGGCCCAGCACACCTTGCCATCTCTCCTTAGCACAGGTTTTCAGAAGGAGTGAGTTCCTGACTGTGCAAACTTCAATTGGTCCTCTGAAGAAAGTGAGGCTCAGAGAGGTTCAGTAGCTTGTCCGGGGACCCATAGCTGGTGAATGACATTGCTCAATGCAGGCAGCACACAGGACATCAAGAGTCTGTGGGGAGGTGTTCCAGGTAAGAGCATTTTCTCTGCGATTCCGCCTAGGCTCAATGTCGGGTGAATTCAGATCTGTCCTTGAGGTTAGGCTTGTTTAGGTCAGGTTCAATCACCATCCCTTGACCTCTTGGGGGTCTGAGGCCTCTGCTTTTAAAATATACAGAGGGCCTAATGGCATCACAAGGCAAAGCTGTGGATATATCTGAGCCAATGTGGGCACATGTTTGGGTCTGAAACCAAAGGTCTGCAATTGGCTGGAGTGGCCCAGTGGGTGGCTGTTTGGGTAGCTGATGGTCTGGCACTGTCATGAGTCAGCCTCAGGAGACAGAGCCATATGCCTGGAGATGGCACTGCCTGGGCCATCCTGAGCCCTGGTCTGTAGCATCCTCTCCATCTCTCTTTACTTTGGTTTCTTCCTCTGCAAAACGAGAGGACACCGCGAATTCTCAGAACTGCTCTGAAGTCTAAGACCACCGACTTCTCATCTCAGTTTGTTTCCTTGCTGTGTGATTTGGGGCATGGTATTTAATCATCTGAGCCTGGGTTTTTAAATCTGTCAAACAAGCATAACAGTGATGTCTCCAAAAGGCTGTGGTTCAGATGAGATAAAATCCTAAGAGTAAGGAGCCTGGCACTTAGGATAAAGGCAGCCATTCTGTTAAACTATGAGAGGGTTTTGTGAAACAGAAAGAGCCACTGCAGTCTACGGTGGAGGTGAAGGCATCATCACTGCCGTGTTGTTATTACTACCCTTGACAGATGGGCCTGGACAGAGGTCTGAGGCGAGTAGGGGAAGGCATGAGTCATGTGAGGGCAGCCCCCAGAGCGCTCAGTGCAAGAGGTACTGTGTTTTGGGCTAGTTGTAGAATTTGTTCCACTGCCTTTTTCAGCCCTAAAGACACTGAAAAAAAAAAAAAAAAGGCCAACCACAGCATTTTAAAGCCTCCCACTGGTTTCGCCTTTCTTCCCCCCAAGTATTGTTTTTGGGAAGGGCTGTTTCAGCCACAGCACTGCCAAGAAAACAAGGTGGTTTCCCTTGACCCCTGGCAACCAACACATGCCTTTTCCTACGCCTCGGTGCAGAAGCCCACAAGTGATTTTTTAAAATAATAAAATTCTTCTCTATAAATAAACCCTTATGCTTTCTGCTGTGTGTCTTGGTGGGATGACTTTCTGCGTCTTTCTGAACTCAGTAAGGGCTAAGTTCCCCTTCATAGAGGAACTGCACATTGTGAAGCAAGGGATATTTTGGGGAATCACCTGCCATTGTGTTTCCATCAATGCAGGAATGGAAAAGTTCTGGAACTTTTTCTTAAAGATCCACCATTCCTCAATAAGACCTACAGCCTCCACAGAATAACCTTTCCTCTGTTCCCCTTAGAGATTTTATTACGGCTACCCTTACTGGCTTTCCAGAGTCTGACAAATTAAGCATTTGTAAGAGTTGACTCAGTGACCCCAGAGCAGTGGAAAGAGAATGAGTTTCAGAATCCAGAGACCTGGGTTTGAATTTGAACTTTGTTCCTGACTAACTGTGTGATTCTGGACAAAAGGCTTATATAATTTTGGGCAAGCTACTTCACATCTATGTTAAATATATGCCTGCCTCAGTTTCAGGATTCCTGAAATGGATATAAATGGTCCATAACTCATGGAGCTGTGGTGATAATTAAACGGAAAAATGCATTTAAAGCCCCAAGTACACAGTAGGTATTCAATAAATCGTAATTGGTACCAGGTAAGTTCTCAGCATGATTGGTTATCATCAAGAAAAAGAAGGTTCATGCAGCTCGGACTTGGAAGTGGGATTTGATGAAGGCACAACAATGTATAGGGATAGGGACAGAGCTAAGGAAACCAATAAGAGATGTCAAAGCACTCAGAGACTTGTAACAGTGGGGAACCATTATTGCCTTGAACCTGCAAGGACAGAAGGAGGGCGAGATGTTGCTGAAGCCATGGAGGAGAAGCTGCTGGCAGGAACTCTGGCTGCAGAGGAACCCAGCCACTGACAAACACTGGCACAGAAGCAGGGAAAGAGCTGGAGGAAATTCCCAACCTCTTTCTCCTCCCACCCTTTAATCTCTTGCTGATGCCTGCCACTGGCTAACCCCAGCTGGAAGATAGGAGGCAAAGGAGTCCCCCGATGCAATCAGGGGTTTCAGTCTCTCTATGGCATAGTGCAGACCGAGAACAGATCTGGATGGGAAGGGAGTACAAACGGAGAGTCACCAGGTCAGTCCGAGAGAATGTATTGTGATTCACATATTGGCTAGTATTAGTCCACCCGAACCATAAATAAATCTCCTGCAAAAATCCTAAAGTGGTGACTGCGATCATATCACTTTAAGTGTAAAAACAGAACACTGGGACTCTGGCCCTAAAGAAATGAGCTCCCCTCTCACCAGGGATCCTAGCCCAGGCCCTCTCTCCCAGCTCCTCTCTGCCTCTCCCCTTCTTGCATTCTCTGGGATGCACATGCCCTGTCATGCTTCTCTGCTTTCCACTTGCAGTTCTGTTTGAAACTTTTGATGGGTGAAAATTTGATGGGTGAAAATCCTCACCAATCCTCTGCCCCGATCTTCCTCTGATTGACCAACTTCTCATCCTGCAACAGTTAGGCCAGTCATCACCTTCTCTGGGAAACATACCTAACCCATCCTTCTCTATGTTCCCATGCCTCTAGAAGTAGCAGAGGGTTATAAGCAGGGCTACTCCTGGTTGCCCTCGTTCCTAGCTGCATGATGCACTTGCTACTTAATAACTCTCTGTACCTAATTATCGTCAACTATAAAGTGAGCTGACAGTAGTGTCCACCACATACGGTTTGCCTAGGGAAGAAATAAGTCCATGTATACAAATCAACTAAAGCAATAAATGGCATATAGTAAGTATGTAGTAATAATAAATATTGGCTAACTTAGTTTTATTTTTTTATTACCATTATGTCATAGTATTTAACTCACTATAGTATAATTTAAGGTTTATTTTATGCCACCATTGATTCTGTGGGCAACTCAAGGATAGAGTCTATGTGTGTATTCCTAATGCCAGGCATAGTGTTTGACACATAGTAGGTACTCAGTAAATGTTGGATGAGTGAATGAATTAATGAAAGAATACATGAATGATATGAGGATTCAAAGTGAGATTTTGGAATCTGGTTTGAGTTTTCACGTGAAGCACACCATATGCCTTTTCTCAAGAATTTGAACAGCAAATAAGTCAGGTCCTAAAACTTTAAGCCCCTCCAGAGCGAGATGGGGCCACCCAGCAGGACAACGCTCCTGTAGGCCTAGTTTGGGTGGATCCCTGACCTGAGCAGCCAGCCAGTTTCTAATCTAATTTTGTGATAAAAGAAACAGCTCCTCCACCCTTCACACTTCCTCCTCCCACATTAGAAACCAAGAGTAATGATCTGCATTTGTGCCAGTGCCCCAGCTGTCTCTGGGGAAGACACATAGGTTCCCCTGTTCAGGCAAAATCAGCCTCAGGACATGCTAGGGTGGAAGGGTCTGATCAGAGAATCCAGGGTCCTGGGATGTTCCGGGGGTCAACTCAGTCCTGGGAGCAGGTATGTGCTTGGGGAGTAGAGTACACAGAACCTCTGCTCCAGGCCTTCTGCATCTGGACACAGTTCTGGACTTCTAGGACTCCTTCCTTACTTCCCTTGACTAATTTACTGTCTTACCAGTCTCCTCTCATCAAATCCTATCGTATTCAGTTAAGATAAAAGGCAAAATCCTGTACAGCCCTGCGTGATCTGTCCCCTGGCCACGCCTCAGCCTCATTTCCTCCGCCATCCCCCCCCTCACCTACAGCAGGTGAGCAAGCCCTTAGCTGGTTTTTGGCTGAGCAAACACACTTGCTATTTCCTTGCTTCGAAGTTTCTTGCCTTAAGCATCTTCTTGGCTGTATCCGTCTCCTCATTCATTTATTAGCTCTTTTATTTAACAGACAATTAAATTATTTGTTAAATTTAAAATTTGTATTTTTAATGGTGGAAAAATAGACATAAAACTTCCCATGTTCACGACGTTTAGGTATGCAATTCAGTGGCGTTAAGTACCTTCACATTGTTGTGTGACCATCGTCACCATCCATCTACAGAATATTCTTCATCTTGCAAAACTGAAACTCCGTACCCATTAAGCAATAACTCTCCATTTCTCCTTTTCCCAGCTCCTGACAACTACCAGTCTACCTTCTGCTTCTGTGAATTTGACTACTTTAGGTCCCTCACAGGAGTGGAATTATACAGCATGTGCCCTTTTGTAACTGGCTTATTTTACTTCATATGATGTCCTCAAGGTTCATCCATGCTGTAACGTATCTCAGACTTTCCTTCATTTTTAAGGCTGAGTAATATTTCAGTGTATGTGTAGACCACATTTTGTTTATCCACTCATCTGTTAATGGACACTTGAGTAGCTTCCACCTTTTTTCTATTAAAAATAATGCTGCTATGAATGTGGGTGTACAAATAGCTGTTCAAGTCTGTGCTTTCATTTCTTTGGGGTATACACCCAGAAGTGGTATTGTTGAATTGTATGGTAATTCTATATTTGTTGATAAACTTCCACACTGTTTTGATCAGCAACTGTACCCTGTCACATTTCCACCAGTAAGGCACAAGAGTTCCAATTTCTCCACATCTTCACACTTGTTATTTCTGTTGTTGTTCTTTTTTAATGGCAGCTATTCTATTCTAATGACTGTGACAGGGCGCCTCATGGTGGTTTTTGACAGACTATTTTTGAGTACCTACTATGAGCCAGGTCTAAACTGGATGATTGTCAGAGCATGCAAGTAAAATCTAGTCCCTACCTGCCAGGAAGGGAGAGGGCAGTAAAATAAAGCAGAAGTGAACCTCGCGTGGAACTGAGCCTCTTACTGATATTCTTTCACTTGATCTTTACAATCTCCCTAAGGTGGGTATAATTATCCCATTTTAGTGAAGAAACCAATATTCACCAAAGTTCAGTATCCCGCATTCTGGTCATAGAACTAAGATACGTGACCAAACTGAAAACACATGTTTTTGAGACTTAGAAGCTCTTTTCTCTATGCCAGTTGTTCTCAAATATTTTTCTAATTTAACTGAGAAGAAAAATAAAAAAATATCTTTGAGGCATCAGTAGAGTGTGGCCAACTTTTTATTTGATAAAATGAGAACACTGGAAATCAATTAATTTATGATCTGATGTCACTATCCCTGCATAAAAAGAAAGCTTAATCACATACCCTTTGGAAAAATACACACACATGATAAAAGAAAGTTTATTCAATTGAGTAAACTGAGCTTTATGAAAACCCCACTCCATTGTCCATATTTTCCTCATATCCCTGCCCCAGTAGTGAGGATCGTGTCTCAAACTATGGCCAGTCCTTGGCTTGTAGGTGTGGAGTAAACCAGCCTCCCAGGCCCTCGGGCGCTGTGTAGGTGTCATGGGAAATGCCAAGCCAAACATGAGTCTACCTTCAAAAACTACAGAAGACAAATTTAGTCATGCACAGGGCAGAGAGAACAAAGTTTTCTTGCAGCTTAGCAAGCCTGCTTTGCAAACAAGGAGGTCAGAAAGTTTACCAAATCTCACCATTTCTGCTGCTTTTATAACCTCTCTTGAATTCTCCTCCTCTCTTTCACCCTTGAATCAGGTTCCATTTTCCAGAGGGAAGTAAAAACTTCTGTATACAAAAGCCACCAAAACAAGGAGAAAAGATGAGGCATGAATGGGGAAAGTATTGCTAAATATATAAAATACACAAAGGTTTGCATTAAGAATATATAAGAATTTAATAAAGAGGCTGGGCACGGTGGCTCATATCTGTAATCCCAGCACTGCGGGAGGCTGAAGCGGGTGGATCACCTGAGGTCAGGCATTTGAGAACAGCTTGACAAAATGGCGAAACCCCTCCTCTACTAAAAATACAAAAATTAGTGGGGCACGGTGGTGCAGGCCTGTAATCCCAGCTACTTGGGAGGCTGAGGCAGGAGAATCAGTTGAACCTGAGAGGCAGAGTTTCAAGTGAGCCAAGATCCTGCCATCGCACTCCAGCCTGGGTGACAGATCAAGACTCTGTCTCAAGAAAAAAACAAAACAATTCAGTAAGAAAATCAATAAGCAAAAAGAGCCTACTATCTCCCTGGTGTCAGCCTTGCCTGAGTCTACACAGCAAGCAGAGTAAAACCATTGCAGTGGATTATTCTCGTGGTGACTAGCGCAAAATTTGGAACTAGGCTGCCTGGTTTTCATCCCAACTCCTCATTTTCTAGTTTTCTGACTTGGATCAAGTTATTTAACCTCTCTGGGTTTCAATCTCTTTATCTATAACTGAGGATCGATGTGGAAGCTTCATATGGTTGTTGTATAAAATAAGTAAGCTACTGCTTTTGGAAGTTAGAGTATTACCTGGGGTGTGGTAAGTGTTCAATAATTAATAGCATCACCTGTGGGAAGCCCTATAAGACATATTCTTCTTCCCTCCTCCCTGAGGCTTTGTGGTTCCACAAGATCCTGAGGATGCTTTTATCAGAGTGTTTATATGTTTTTAATATATAGTACTTATATATTTAAAAAACTTGCTGGGCGCAGTGGCTCATGCCTATAATCCTAGCACTTTGGGAGGCTGAGGAGGGCGGATAAACTGAGGTCAGGAGATAGAGATCAGCCTGGCCAACGTGGCGAAACCCTGTCTCTACTAAAAATACAAAAATTAGCTGGGTGTGGTGGCGCATACCCGTAATCCCAGCTACTCCGGAGTCTGAGGCAGGAGAATCCCTTGAACCCAGGAGGCAGAGGGTTGCAGTGAGCCAAGATTGTGCCTCTGCACTCCAGCCTGGGCAACAGAGTGAGACTCCTTCTCTAAATAAACAAAAATTAAAAACTATAAAATATTCACTATACAGGAAAATATAGACAATGTAATGAATGGTCATGTTTCATTTTGCTCTAACAATCTTATCATTTTGTCATATTTGATTCAGATTTTTTAAGAAGAGTTCAAACATTGTGGTAAAGCTGTGGCTCCTTGTGTGTCAATCTCCAATCCTGTTCCTTCTGTCACTCCCTAGCTGTGGCCACTATTCTGATTTTAATGTTTGCTATTCCCTTGCAAACATTTATACTTTATCCATAAGCAATTGTAATAATTTTGCATATAAAACTTTATATAAATGATATCATACTATAAATATCTGGCACTTTCCTTTCTTTGTCAACATTTTATCTTTGACCCTTATTCATATAGACATATGTACTCTGTATTTTTGTAGTTGCCATTTACCACGTTAAGGAAGATTCCTACTACTCCTAGTTTGCTGAATCTGCCATAGATGGATATTGCTTTTTCTGCATCTATTATCATGTGGTTTTTCTTTAGTCTGTTAATATGGTGGATTACAGTCTTTGATTTTTTTCAGTGATGAATCACCTTGCATTCTTTGTATTAATCTCACTTGGTATGAGCTATTATCCTTTTCATATACTACTAGATTTGATTTGCTAATATTTTGTTTAATTTTCTTTTATTGTGCTGTGTCTGACTTGGGTATCCGGATAATGCTGGCCACATAAAAGGAGTTGGGAATGTTCCTTTTTCTCTATTTTTTGAAAGATTATATACAATTAACATCTTTTTTTCTTTACTGTTCGGCGCAATTCACCAGTGAAACCACTTGAGCCCAAACTTTGCTTCATTAAAAGGCCTTTAGCTATAAACTCAATTTCTTTAGTAGATATAGAATTAGGTAGGTCATATATTTCTTCATGAGTGAGTTTTGGTAGTTTGTGTATTTTAAGAAAATGGACCATTTTATGTAAGCTGTCAAAGTTATGAGTCACTTATAGTATGCCAGTTATCCTTTAAAATCTGAGTTCTGTGGTAATAGCCTCTTTTTTGTTCCAGATAATTGCAAATTATATCTTTTCTCTTTTTATCTTTTGGCTTTCTTCATTCCTAAAATCCAAGTATTTTTTGTTGTTTTTATCACTTTCTCTCCACCTGGAGAACTTCCTTTAGCATTTATTTTAGAGCAGGTCTACTAGTAACACATTTTGTTGGTTTCCCTTTATGTGAGAATATCTTAACTTTGTCTTTGCTCTTGAAGGATATTTTCACTAGATATAGAATTCTGGGTTTGTAGCTCTTTTCTCTTAGGCCTTTAAAAATGTTATTCCACTGTTTTCTGGTCTCCATGGTTTCTGATGAGAAATATGCAGTCATTGTTCCCCAATGTTTTCTGGTTTCTTTGAAGATGTTTTTCATTGTATTCGGTTTCATCATGTATCTCGGTGTATTTTACTTTGAATTTATCTTGTTTGGCATTTCTTGAGCTATTTGAAACTGTAAATCTATGACTTTCATCAAATCTGAGAAGTTTTAGTCATGATTTCTTCAAATATTTTTCTAACATGAATCTCTTTCTTCTCTTTTCTATCGTTCTGTGATTTCACTCCAATGACATGAATGTTTGCATCTTCTGATATTAGTCCACTTGTTCCTGAGACTGTTTATTGTTTTTCAGTTACTTTTCCGTATTTTTCAGATTAGATAACTTCTATTGATCTATCTCAGTGGTCAGAAAACCATGGTTCACAGGACAAATCTAACTTGCCTGTTCATTAAATAAAGACTTATCGAAACAGCTATTTCCATTAATTTAAATACCGTCTATGGCTGTTATTGCTATAAGTGCAGAACTGAGGAGTTATAACATAGTTTATGGTCATTCAATTCTAAAATATTTACCATCTATCTCTTTACAGGAAAAGATGGCCAGTCTAATTCCTCATCTTCAAGTTCACTGACTCTATCTCCATTAAGTTACTGATCTCCTTAGTGAATTATTTTATTTCTATCATTGTATTTTCCCATTATAAAATTTTCATTTTTTTCAATAGCTTCTATTTTCTTTGCTAAAAATGCCCATCTTTTCATTTGTCTCACTATTCACTAATGTTTTCTCCCACTTCATGGAGCTTAATTATATTTGTGTGTGTGTGTGTGTGTGTGTGTGTGTGTGTAATAATTTCTTACTTAAATTCTTTGTTTATTCTACTATCTGGATCTGGGTCAATTTGGTGTTGATGTCTGTTGATTGGTTGATTTTCCTTTTCTTTGAGAGTTGATGAGATTTTCTTGGTTCTTTGTTATTTGTGTATTGATTAATTTTGAATTATATCTTACACATTTGAATTTTATTATAATTCTCTAGGTCCTATTAAGATTCTTTGAAGAGGCTGAGTGTGGTGGCTCGTGCCTGTAATCCCAGCACTTTGGGAGGCCAAGGTGGGAGGATTACTTGAGCCCAGGAGTTTGAGACTAGCCTGGGAAACATGGCAAAACCCTGTCTTTACAAAAAATACAAAAAATAAGTCAGGCATGGTGGTGTGCACCTGTTGTCCCAGCTACTTGGGAGGCTGAGATGGGAGAAACACCTGAGCCTAGGAAACTTGAGGCTGGAGTGAGCTGTGATCATTCCATTGCACCCCAGTGTGGGTGTTGAAGTGAAACTGTCTCAAAGAAAAGTTCTCTGAAGAATGTTGATTTTTTTTAGGCAATTAAAAGAGTTAGGCTCATATCACAACTCCCAACTTACCCTTTGTGAGCTGAGGTTCTAATGCTAGCTTCATTTTCAAAGCCTTTGCAGTACCATTAGGGTCTGCCCCATGTGGATACTATCCAGGGGTTGGTCTGAGACCTAGGAAATAGTCTACATTGTAGTTCAGTCTCAAAGCCTTCATTATACGGTTTTGGGTCAGTTCCTTGTATGTGAATCCTGGGAGTAAGTCCAGGATTTCATACCCAGATTTAAGAGATCCCTTTGGCCAGCTCCCTCTTCTCTGTGATTTCCCCACTCTTCCATATGCAGGGTCGCATTTTCCTGGTGTGCTGGATAGAAAGCCAGGGCTTTAGCCTCCTGTCCTGTCAGACATTTTTCACAACAGTGTCCACTTTGAGAATGAAGCAGTTAAAAAAATAAAGAAGGAACAAAATAATGGAGATATCTTCACAGTCTTTAGACCACAGGGATCGCTTTTCCCCGTTCTTTTGGTAAGAGGGAAGAATTTTCTCTTGTACTTTTTTTTTGCCTAAGAAACCACTGTTGCCACCACCACTGCAGGAATATAGTTCATGACTAAGACTGGCTTTGGCACCAAGCTAGGAGAATCAAAAGAGTAAAACGAAATGAGAGTACCCCTCCAGTCTTTGTCCTGTGTGCCCACTCTTCTAGTCTTCCAGCCAGAAAGAGAGAGTTCATCTTGATGTTTTTACTGTCCATGTTTACTGCACAGTTCAGAGATTCAGGCTGCCCTAGGATTTAAGCCAAGAGATACAGGAGGGGGAGAAAACCTCGGGAGACTTAATCCCCGAGTGATGGTTGATTTTATGTGTCAATTTGACTGGGCATTGGGGTACCCAAACATTTGATCAAACATTATTTGGGGTGTGTCTGCAAGGTGTTTTGTGAATGAGATTAATATTTAGATTGATAGACTGAGTAAAGCAGTTGGCCCTCCCCAGTGTGTATAGGTACCATCCAATCAGTTGAAAGCCTGAATAGAACAAAAAGGGTGATCTTCCCATGAGTAAGAGGGAGCTCTTTCTGCCTAACTTCGAGCTGGGACATTGCTTTCTTCCTTCCTTCAAACTTGAAGCATCGTCTCTTCCTAGGTCTTGAGGCTGCCAGTTTGTGGACTGGTTCTACACTAGTGGCTCTCCTGGTTCTCAGACCTTCAGATTCAAATGAGACTACACCTCCAGCTGTCCTAGGCCTCCAGCTCGCTGACTGAAGCTGTTGAGTCCTTTCAGCCTCTATAATCACACGATCCAATTTCTTACAATAAATCTCTCTCTCTCTCTGTGTCTCTCTCCCCATATACATATACGTACATGTACATATATGTATATGTACATGTATACATATACAGATGTATATATATGTATATATATGTATACATATATGTATGCATATATACATATATGTACATATATATACGTATATGGTATGTACATATATGTGTGTGTGTGTGTATATATATATATATATATATTCCAAGGTTTGCTGCCCATTTATATTTCTTCTTCTGGATTTGTTTATATCAGTTCTCTCTGTTAGACTTTTAAAAATCTTTTTCTTATTGATATTCTTAGTTAATACTTATATATACTCTATTATAGTTAATATACATAGCAAATACTTTTCCCCATCTGTCTCTTGTCTTTCTCACTTTGTTTATAGTAACTTTGGTCATATATATATATATATATATGTGTGTGTGTGTGTGTGTAGTGAGAAAGATGTGATATGTATGTGTATCAAAGTGAGGATATAACATTTTAGACTTATAGCAGCAAAGTCTGAATCTTCTCACTGTTTCATATGCTTATCAACTTTTGGTATTATTGAGTTTTAAGTATTTGCCAATATGATATGTATGAAGTGATACCTCAGTGTTTTATTTTTCTGATTACTAGTGATATTGGGCTTCTTTTCCAAAGTTTACTGCCCATTTATATTTCCACCTCTCGTGGCTCCTCTAGCCCCATGGACTCCTGCTCACACCTGTGCTCCAGAAACACTGTGTTACTTCTTTCTTCTTCAGAATACCAGGCATTTTCACACACTGACTTCCTAACTGACACTTTTATATTTAAAATAACCAGTGACAACTCCCTCCCTCCCTTGACTCAAATATATATATATATGTATATATATATATACACATATATATATACACACATATATATACATATATATATATAGAGAGAGAGATACATCTCTATGTGTGTATATATGTACATATATCTCTATGTATACGTGTGTATAGATATAGATATATACATACATATACATATATATGCACACACCCTATTGGTTTTCTCTTGAGAACGCTGACTAATAACAACCCCTGTATCAGTTGTGCTTTTAGTTTTTATTTCCCTTTCCAACCCACCTGTTATTGTTTACTCATCAGAGTCCTCAGATAGTTCCTTTCGTACTCTCTCCAGGGTTTTTAGTTGTCAGTAGTAAGAGAGATAGATTAGAGTGTACTCATTACATTTTTGCTAAAACCAGAATGTCCCAGTTCACTTATTTTTAACTGTTATAAGTATTACATGAGATGAATATACTACAATGCACTTCTCCATTGATAAGCATTTGGATTTTGTCCTCATATTTTCCGTGAATATATGTGGAGCTTCTCCAGAATATATACTTACATGTGAAATTGCTGAGATGTAGGGTATACCTATCATCAAATTTACTGAATAATGCCCAAATGTTCTCCAAAGTGATGATATAACAATTTAGACTTATAGCAGCAATGTTTGAATCTTCTCACTGTTTCATATGCTCATCAACTTTCAGTATTATTAGAGTTTTAAGTATTTGCCAATATGATATGTATGAAGTGATACCTCAGTGTTTTATTTTTCTGATTACTAGTGATATTGGGCTTCTTTTCCAGTTTACTCCCCATTTATATTTCTTCTCCTGGATTTATTTGTTTATATCAGTTTTCTTCTGTTAGACTTTTAAAAATCTTTTTCTTACTGATATTCTTAGTTAATACTTATATATATATATATATATATATAGTCTATTATAGTTAATATGCATAGCAAATACTTTCCCCCATCTGTCTCTTGTCTCTCATTTTGTTTATAGTAACTTTGGTCTATAGAAGTTTTTATGTTTTAAGACCGGAGAGGGAATCATTGTAGATACCTTCTTCTTCCTTACCCTCTACATTCAGTTAGTTTCCAAACCCTATTGATCTAGATTTCTAAACCCTGTCTCTGGCATCTAGGCCACATTAACTGCTTCTGCTCTGGTTCAGGTTCTACCTGCCTCTCTCCTGGACACTTACAATAGTTTCTGAATAGTTCCCCATATCCGCTCTCACCTAGACACACAGTCTTTACAGGGCACTTTAAAACATGCAAGTCCAGCTATTCTTCTGGGTTAAAACCTTAAGTGGTTCTCCTTCACTTAGAGGACCAAGTGTAAGCTACTTCACGTGGCAAACAACAACAAATCACTCCACCAGGCTCTGCTCATTGATGGCTCCTCCGGTCCCATGGACTCCTGTTCATACCTGTGCTCCAGAAACACTGTGTTGCTTCTTTCTTCAGAACACCAGGCATTTTCACACACTGACTTCCTAACTGGCACCTTTATATTTAAAATAACCAGTGACAACTCCCTCTCTCCCTTCCTTCAAAGAAATATTTCCAAGTCTTCAGGATGGAGCGGGAGGCTCTGGCACAGAATGAATAGCTGCTATGTACCAGACACTTCCACCTATGTTATAGTCACATTTAATTTTCACAGCAACACTCTGAGTATAGACCACTGACCTCATTTTATAGACAAGGTGGCTGATGCTCAGAGACATTAAGCAACTTACTAAAGACACAAAGCTTGAAAGCAGCAGAACCAGAGACTGAACCCAAGTGTTTGGTGCTCTAGTTATGAATGCAGAGCCTTTCCTGGCTCATAAGGACTGTATTTGAATCCTGGCTCTGCCACTCCCTAGCTTTATGACCATGTGAGAGTCACCTCACCTCTCTGAGCCTTGGTTTGCTCATTTGCAAAATAAGAAAATTGTATTTAATGGTCTGTAAGCTTCTTTTCCTCCTGGAGACAGAATTCTCTGCAATGCCCACATGGTCCTATTGATTCATTCAGTACAGCGCTTCATGCTGAGAATAGTCAACTTTCTGATAATCCCAAGTCAGCAGAAACCTGATGATCTTCTCTCACCCCCTTTAAAGTTTTTACACCAGTTTCTGAACTAGCGCAACAACTCCTGCCAAAAGTCTGCATGTCTAGGCTCATGCCTGGCTTATTGCATCTTTTCCTGGAGCCAAAAATCCACTAGAAAAAGGAGACAATAAATCCAAACACAACATTCTCATGAAATTACATTAAATTCTGCTTACTCCCTGAGTGACTATGTGTAACCCTCGGCCCCACTTTGAGCCCTGATGTCCTCACATGTACAAAAATGAGGGTTGGTTTGAGGTAGACTGAAGTCCAACCTTCTATGATACTGAGGCATTAAAAACCATCTGTGGCATGAATTTGCTAACAAAAGAGTGAACTACGAAATAAAGCCCCAGTCTCCTAGAGAAAACCAAACCTCAGCATGTTCAGGCTCTTTTAGAATTCTCAGTTACTGTCTCAATTTCAAGGTAAGACTGCAGGAAAAATTTCCCAAAGAGCAATGATTTAAAACTGAGGAAAGGAGGGAAGGAGAGGAGTAAAATGAAATTCCATCTTACCCAGGGTGGACATTTAAGACGGCGCATTTTACTTATGCATAGACTTTGAGTCAGGTGATCTTAGGTTTAAATCCCCGTGCCATCATTCACCAGCTGTGTAACCTTAGCCATGTCACTTAACCTCTCTGGGCCAGTTTCATTATCTGTTAAGAAATAGGCTAATTGTTCTTAACCACAATTACCTGTGAGGCTTACAGGCGAGAACATGTGAAAGTAGCTGTTTATTACAATGTAGGTGTTCAAAATAGCTCATTTATTTTCTTGCGTATTTTCTATTTAAAGAAAATTAGGGGCTGCCAAGAAGACGCAAAGAAACTCAAGGCCAGATGTTTTCAGACAACACGTCTATAAAAAATGTGCTCTGGCAGCATCCTGAATCACAGAATCCTAAAACTAAAAGTGACTCTAGCAATGATCAATTACAGAATGATTATACCAGCTTTACTAAGCTGTATCCCCTGCCGTTTGCCACTGATTCAATACCGACACTGATGGGGGGTCCATTGCTTTCCAGAATTCGTGAAGAGAGGTGGGTTGGGACAAATCATTGGAACTTCAAATGTCAGGCCCAATGAGCCTTCCAATAATGAAGTCTCCCTTTGTCCTCATTTATAATCTAACCATTACTGAACTGTTTCCAGTTTCTAACACACTCCTGTGTCATTCTACCAAGCTTTTGTCCTTATTGTTCTCTCTCTTTGGATACCCTCTCCTTGCTTTGCCCTCTTCTTCATCCTTTAAGATGCATCTTAAACATAACCACCTCTGAGAAGTCTTCAATGAACTTCCCACTCCAAGCTGGGTTAGGAGCTTCTCTGTACCCTCTATAGAGCATTCAATTAATGTGATATTATCTCTTTACATATTGGTCTTGCTCATTAGACTAGAGTTTACAAAAGCAGGTACCTTTACTTCCACATGTCTATATCCTAAGCTTCTTGCATAGAGTCTAACTCAGGAACATAACCATAAACTTTCTGAGGAGCTGAGCCACCCAAAGGAGCAGGGAGGTCTGTGTAGAGGAGGCAGTGGCTATGTTGCACGGGGAAGATCCACCCGGCAAGTGAACTCGGATCTGGTCTCCTGAATGAGATAAAATTGAAAAGAAAGGCTTTTATTTCAAAAATGCTCTGGGAACGGTTTTTGTTTTATGTCTGTCTGCCACCACCTGAATACAAGGAAAAGTCGGTTGAAAAGATCGCAACAGACTTTTCTTTTCTTCCCCCATAAACCATACCCAGCAAATGGGTGGAAGGCTTGGACACATATCTCAGCCACACTATGTTCCAGGAACAAGACAATAACTGTTCTTCAGGTTTATTTGAACAGGACAATGTGGTGTAATGCCATTAAATTGTAACCAAGTTACAATTTAATGTAACTTGGAACATTAAAGGATCAGCTTTAGCGTCTGTTTCCCAAGGCACTAAACCTCAACCTAAGACAGTTGGTACCAAGAGTGACTCTACATTGAGATCTTGGAGGTGAATCACCTGCCGTATGGCTGGCAATTAAGAACCCATCTCTGGAGCAGGGAGAGTACTGATAGAACCCGGAATGCTATCGCCCACCAAATGGAAAAATTTTCACTCTCAGGGAGCTGAGATGGGGTTATAATAAAAAGGAAAGGCACCCACAGGTGTAATATATCAGATATTCAAGAGCTATGGAGGGAAGCACAGTGATTAAGACTTAAGACTATGCAATGAGATGCTGCTGCTGAGTGCCATCAATGTATTGGAAGACGTTGTGAAGGCTTGAAGTGATTGTTCACTAATTTAAGACAAAGTGTGAAAGTCAGAGGGCCTCCTTGACAGCATATTCTTATCACCTGCAGCTGGAGAGCAGAAAAAGCTGAGAATCAGGCCCATGACTTAATTTCAAGGGTATCAGAGTTTCAGTGAAAGTTTAATTTACCACCCTGACAGAGGAAGGCCAGGGCCTTGGTCAGGAGGAGTGGGACTCTTAGATGTGGGCTAAGGATATCTGGGTTGAAGCCCTTGAGAGCCTGAGAACGTTACATTAAATTGTATCAATTGTATCAACTGGAACATTGATATTCCAGCTCTGCTTGTAACTCCCAGGGTGCAGAAGTGGCTCAGTCTTCCCAATTATGGGCTAATTCTTCCTTCTTGCTTGAAAATGACAGAGAGGACTCCACCTGTCAAGGTAGAACACTTCTGCTTCCCTTCCAGGCCAGCAGACCAAAAACAAGGATCGACTCACAGTGTAATTCTGCCAGGGGTTTGCTGGGATTCCAGGAAAGGGAACAGACCCCGAAGGAGCTGTAGGGCCCAGACAACTTGTACCAGCAGGAGCCAGAAGTGTGTGTCTAGAATTGGATCCTGAGGATGCAAGATGGGTGAAGGGTATAGACAGTTTAATAATGGAGAGTTTATTGATATGGGAGCACTCAGTAGTGTTGCACAGGATTAACACATGGTAAAGACCCCGAGAGACAGTCTTAATATGCCACTAGATTTGGTGTGGAGATATTTCAGGAGGCCACTCTAGGGGCTCACACTAACTGAAGTAGACAAGCCAGGGCCAAGAAGAAAGGAATAAGTCAGAAGACTCAGAGAAGTGAGCATGCCAGGGTGGATCAACCACATAAAGCCAGAGAATCTGACCTTCAGTAAATATACCCTGAGCATTCCAATGAGGAAAGGCACTGTGATAGTGTCTTGGGATACTAGGATCAATAAGACACAGCCCTTATCCTCATGCTACCTGTAAACTGTGATTATGAATCAATGAGACTGATTTCTAAAAACAAAATCACTCAGAATAGATGGATCCAAATGGGTGCGACTCTTGTAAGAAGTCCCTTTGGGAGACTCCAGGCATCTTACTCATGTGGGGGAATCAGGGGAGGTGAAGTCACACAGACTCGGGTTTAAGGGTTTAAGTCTGGTTTTGATACAATTGATTAGTTTAAACCTAAAAGACCTTGGGAAAACTGGTTAACTTCTCTGCACTCAAATTTTCTCATCTGTAGAACCCAGATGATCATGTCTGCTCTGGTGGGGTGGTATCCCATTTAAATTAAAGTAAGATCACATAAACAAAATGCCTGGTCCATTAAACACATTATAAACACCCAATAAAAGTTGATTTCTTTTCCTTCTCTGATGATTCTGTCTATTACTCTGCCAACTCCCTTTTGTAAAGTGACATTTAAGTTTAGTCTGAAAGCCAAACAAGAAAATTCATCTTGCTTTTTCTTCCTTCTTTCCTCTCATGTCTTCTTTCTCTGGTTTATTTAGCAAACATGGACTAGAGCACCTATTATGAGCCGGTCCCTGTTTCTATCACTCACTTGTCCTTTTCAACCTGGCTCTGAAAGACTTTTGACTAGTTTTCCACAATGTATGGAGATTTACAAGATGAAGATTTGCCCCTCTAGGAGATACATCCCTTGGGTCCTGAAGCTGCAGGTAATGCTGCAGCCATAGCAGCTTTCCTGGAATAAGCCTAAGTCTTCACAATGTGGCATGCTTGAGAAGTCTGCCCTCACTGGGATGTCTGATCTACATACCCCAAGTTCAATAGGAAAAGAAAGAAGTGACAATACGAACGAAAAATGCAAAGGTGCACTATCTCACGTGTCATCATCTCATATTTCATTTGTCATTAATATTAACAATGAAAAAATACTTAGTGTTTACAGTGGGTCAGATATAGACCCTGGACAAGAGATGAGGGAGACGACCACGATGAGATTCAGCCTCTGAGGGCTCTGAGTTCAGTGGTGGCAGCTGACTGGCTCATAGGCAACTATGCCACATGCTAGGAGACCTAACAAAATCTACTGGAAGCAGATGCCTCTGTCCCGGGGTCAGAAGGCTTCATATAGGAGGCAACCCTTAGCCTGAGACTTAAGGATGAGACGGATGGAGTGAGGAGGATGGCATTTCAGGCAGAGGGATCAGCATGTACGGTGACCAGAACCAGCAAGGAACACTGGGTTAACTACTAGTTGTCCATTAGATGTTAGGAAACTGCAGGTTGGCTGGAATACAGGAGAGGTTAGCTGGTCACACAGGGAAGATGTGCTCAAATTTTAGTGTTATCCTAGCTTAGTCCTTGATGTCATCCTAGTTTATGCCTGTTATCCAAGTATTATAATAACACCATTGCCTTTCACCCTTGAAAGTATCCACATCTGGGCGATCAATTGTGGAGTCACCTGGTTTAAAGTAGAAAAGACATATGCTCCAGTCTGTATTGGAGGATGCTCGCTCTAGTTGCCGTGTATACTAGCTTGGAATGAGACTAGATGCTTGATAATGGCCTTTTAAGGTCCCATCCAGCTCCAGCATTCTCTGATCCAGAAAGTTTTTAGACCATTTTTGGAATAGCACATACCTGTCTTTTACTAATGTATAAATGCCTAAGGAGCCCACAAACGTAGCAGAGTTGAGAGGAGGGTGCTATCTCTCTGGCCTGAGATGCTCTGGGCAAGATTCCTGGAGAAGATGGGTCTGGACCTTGATTGTGAAGGATGGATAGGATTTAAATAGACAGAGAGGTATGAAGTGGACATAGTGTGAGCCAAGGTGCAAAGGTAGGGATGATGAGGGAGTGCGATGAGAATGCCTAAATGAAATAACCCTTACCAAAATGTCAGCAGCCATGATTGCCACTCAATAAGAGAAGCAGCTTACAAGCATTTCCTTTTTTGCAATTTCTCCAAACTCCCTCCACATCCCTGGGAAGTGTGGAGAAAGTGTGTTAACCTGTGTGTTCCCAGAGCACTTTGAGCCCGGCCCCGGAAGCCATTCCATATGCACAGAGGTGCTCAGTAGAGAGTCTGCCTCCTCCTCCACTATAGGCTCCCAAGAGCAGCACCAAGCATCCCTATAGCTTGGAGGTTTGGAACAGAAAAGATACGCAATACCGTTGGCTGATCAACCGACCAGAGAGAAAACAAAGGCTCAGAAACGTTGAGTGACTTGCTGAAGTCATATGTGGTAAACAGATGTTGGTACTGGACCTTGAGCCCAAGACTCTAGAACCCTGTTCCTGCCACTGAACCGTGTGGCCAACAGATATAAATCAATCAGTGGCCCAAACACAGAAATCATAGCATTGTGAGGTGGTACAGTTAGGAAGTGATTTTAACTACATACGGTTTACATCTATCTCTCAGCCTCTTTCCAAAGCGATTCTTCACTTTGCATATCCCTTGGTCTTTGCATGTCCTTCCACCCAGCATGACCTTCCCCTCCATCTCTCCGTAAAATCTCATACATCCTTCAAGGGGCAGCTGAAGTGTACCTCCTCTGTGGTTGTCTTCCTGCCACCCTGACTGAATGAGTAACCCCTCCTCTTTGCAGTCATAGCATCATGCTCAAACAGCAATTACCAGCATGTAATCTACATTGTACAGTGGGGCACTTACATAGTAGAACAAATAGCAGAGTCTTCCTTCTGTGTCACGCTGTGACCATTGAAGACAAAGGAATCTATCTTATTTATCTTTATATTCACAGCATCCAGCATAGCTCCTGGTACATTGTACCAGGCATTTGATGAATATTTGTTTAATGAATGAATGAATCTGCTTAGCCCTTATCCAGAGCTCTAGCTGTGATGCTATCCTAATTGTACCCTTATCTGATTTTCAGTTGGGTTCAGCCCATGGGAAGCCTTAGCAGGAGATCACAAGCTGGGAGGAGAGGGGTGAGCTATTCATTCCTCTCTCTGACTTTGAAGCTTGGAGGGGGATGTATTCATTTATTAGGGCTGCCATAACAAAATATCACAGGCTGAGTGCATAAACAACAGAAATTTATTTTCTCACAGCCCTGGAGGCTGGAAATCTGAGATCAAGATGTTGACAGGATTGGTTTCTTCTGAGGTCTCTATCTTCTCTGTGTGTCCTCACATGGTCTTTCCTCTCTTCATGTATGTCCAAATTTCTTCTTCCTATAAGGACACCAGTCCTATTGGATTAGGGCCCACACTAATGACCTCATTTTAATGTAATTATCTTATGGAGACCTTATCTCCAAATACAGTCACAGTATCAGGTACTGGGGGTTAGGGCTTCAACCTCTGAATCTGAGAGGAACATGATTTGGCCCATAGCAGGTGCTAACGGCTCCCTGCTATTGTGAGGTCCTGGGTGCTAGTCCCTAACTCTGCCTATACCTCTGTAATGGTGTCTTATAAATTCTACTTAGCTTGAACCCTTTACAGGTATACTGCTGCTTCCTGGCAGGTTCTCACAGATACAGATATTGACAGCTATGGTGATAATCATCTACAACTACTATTAAGTTTCTTGGGAAGAGGAGCATAATACCAGCTCTGTGAGAAATTCAAAGTCAAATAATAGACCCTTTCCCTCTCTGTGCCTCATTCTTTTCATCTGCACAATGGGATATAAACAACAGCCCCCATTACAGAGTCTTGCCAGAGTCCACTGTGATAAAGCGTGGGACAGCTTTGCAAACTGGGAAGAGCAGTCTAAGACTGAAGGTGGTCTGAGTCCACAGAGTAGATCTGTTTTACAAGAAGCAAAGAACAGCTCTACAACTCTGGATTCCCACATTAGGAGCCTGCAGTTCAAAGCTGCAAGAATGGGGGCGGGGGTCATCTGAAGGGACTAAGCACTGCTGCCGACAGCAGAGAGGGGTACAATGTGGGCCACAGCATTTTTTTTCTGGTCCTCAGTCAATAGGGCCTCTTGTCAGGATAAGTTCTAGGAACAAGGGAGGGTCTCTTTGTTCCTCCTTGGTGATAATGACCTAGCTCATGGGTTTGCTGGGTATCTATGGAAAACAGTCCAGTCAGAGATCCTGGATACATCTATTTATGATGATATTGACATAGAGAGGACCAGTATGTTCATGCAAAGTCCATGTTTCCTGTTTCTATAAACATCTACAATGTGAGAAACAACTTTGTTGGGTCCATAGGCACAATTTATGGTGATCTGTGCCAGCATAAATCAAACACACATACCATCCCAATGAAATCATGCAGATCATTGATTTAGGGCAACAAGGACCTGGAAGCAGGGTGGATTCCAAGGCAACTTATTTTTGCTCTCCTGTGATTGGTTAGTCTTCACCTCTGGGACCAGAAATGGCCTATTTGGCCATGAAGTGCCGCAAAAAGGGTGCAAGCTCTGGCTTAGACAGTGTGGGCTCATTGCCAGCATGGGACCACATTGTTTAATGCTTTAAGCCTTAGTTTTCTCCTCTTTAAGACTGAGTTAACAGGGCTGCCTCAAGAGGCTGTTGGGGTGGGAGGTCAAATGTCTCTCCTTAGTGATAAATGTCACTAAATTGCACTTAGCAGGTACTACTTTAGTGCTAGTTGATACTCCCTTTCTCTAAGACCCTAGGATTGTTTTGTTGATGTCTTGGAATTTTAAATTGATCTTCAAATTGGCAGAAGCTGAGCCAGTCACAGGAGTGACCTCTGAAGGCAACCCGAAGCACTTGCAATGTACTCAGAGATAATGAACACGACCCTAAGGCCCCATCAGGAGCTCTTCTAACCAAATGTTGAAGACCACAGACCTTTTCATTTGCACTATTCCCTTTGGATGCTGATTCTCATAACTACCTTTTGAGAGGAGTAGGTGGTTTCCCTATATTTTTAATAATAATTATGAAATAAAAATAGAATAATAATGTAACATCATAGTAAGTCAAGTTGCAGTCTATAGCATTGTACTATCTCTTGGGGATTAAAATGGTTCATGGATTACTGGGAATCCTTGGCAGTTTCTAAGAAAGGTTACAACCAACCCTCTACAATGTGATTACATTGAGTTACCTGCATCTTCCACAGGCCAATTGTTTCTCAACCTATTCAGCATTTATTCTACTTTAGAGCAACGGAAAATATACATGATGTATCTCCTGTCACTTATCCTTGGGAATTGTTAGTTTCATGGATTCAGAAGATCTGACTTTGGCACCTAACTCACCGTGACACCATGTGCAATCATTTCCCCACTCTTGGCCTAAGTTTCTTCATTAGTAAAAAATCCTACCTGATTCAAAGGAATATAAGAGGAGACCCATTGAGAAGATAAGTGTATGGTAGTTTGTAACCTGACTTATCAGGCCAGAAAAACAGATGTTTGCTTTTTCTCCTAGAACCTCAGCCTTGCCCTACTTTAGTCAAAGGCACCAGCATCATCTATTTCCTCTTAATTTCTTCACCCACCACATGCCATTCATGAGCAAGCCCTGCCAACTCTATTTCCTTAGATGTAGCATGATCCTTTGTATTTGTAATATATTTATTTTGATATGTTCTAACTTTTTATTTTAAAATTATTTTGACTTAGAGAAATGTTGCAACTCTTATACAAAAACTTGTGTTGTACCCTTCATCCAGATTTCCCAAATGTTAACATTTTGCTAGGCTTCCTTCCCCACCACTCTGTGTGTGTGTGTGTGTGTGTGTGTGTGTGTGTGTGTGTGTATGTGTGTGTGTGTCTACTGCTGGTCATTCAAGTTTTAGCTCAAATGTCTCCTCTTAAAGGTTGTCTTCCTAAGCCCATGGTCCCACCCTATGGCACCATTCCATTTGCAGTTCTCTACAGAACACTGAACTCCAGCTGATATTTTTCTTGGCTCTTTATTTACTGGTTACCTCCCTGCTTCCCCATGAGGATGGAAGTCTTATTGGAGAATTGACCTTGTGTCCCTTCCCTTCTTCACTGCTGAATCCTCAAAGCCTAGAACAGAGCCTGCACAGAACTGGCACTTCATCATTATTTTGCCGAATAAGTGAATTGGGGAACAGCTGTGTCTGTCCTGTGCAAGCTCTTAAGTGGCGTGCAGCATGTTCTCTGCAGTCAAGGTGTAAATGGCCTTTGGAGCCTATACTGACTACAGTATTCACTTCCATCATGAAAATATTTGTCTGCTCTTGCCCTGGGAGGGGATTACTTAACACATAGCTAACATTTGGGTGTTAGGTCTCCAAGAAAGAAAGAAAACCAAACAAACGTGCACACCCATAGGAAGAGAGTATGGCAACTTAGTTGTTTGCATTTGGGCTCTGGAGCTAGAATGATTTTTTCACATGCAGGTTTCCACTTACTACTGTGATCTTAGACAAATTACTTAAACACTCTGTATCTCAGTCTCCTTATGTGTAAAATAGAGATAATAAAAAATCTTCATAAACTTGTTGCATGATTAAATATATTAATATGTTTAAACTGCTTAGAGTCATGGCTGGCACACACATGGCAAGTGTTCAGTAAATGTCATCATGATAAATAGCTACATAATTGAGAGCAGATGGTGCATACTGTCCTATAACCTTTTTTTAACTTGGCAAGATATTCTAAATATTTCATATCAACAAATATTCTTTTACCACATGATTACTAAAGGCTAAAAATTTTCTGTCATATAGATGCACTGCAAGTTTCCTGTGATATTTAAATTGATTTCAGTTTTTTGATTATCAGCAATACTAAGTTCAACATCCTTGTACATGTATCTTTTCACACATTAGCAACTCTTTCTCCTTCTTGTATTCCTAGAAGTGGAATTGGTGGGCCAAAGGCTATGCATATTTTCTGACCTGAAATACAGATTCCAAGTGCCCAAGACAGGTTGTCCCAACAGAGGCATTTCCTCAGAGACCGAAGTCCAGAGGCGAGGGCGGCTCCTAATAGCCATTTCCCTGTCACTCTCTCTCCCCTACGCCAGCCAGGCTGCAGCCAGTGTGTCCAGCTGAGGCCACGGCAGGTTCCAATAATCCTGTTTACTCGGCTCTGGGCAGGAACACAACCTGGATGTTCTCTCTTCAGGGGATATCAGGGACTTTTGCTTTGAACTTCATCCAAGAGACTAAAAACAACCACATCCACCACGTCTGCTGTTTCACCACTGGCCTCACCCCTGTTGCTTGACCCTGTTGACTGGCTGTTTTTACAAAAGCATCTATACTTTTCAGATCCTTTTCAATCATGGCTTTCCCAGCCCCATTATCCAGCAGAAACCCTTCTGTTCTTTAAGACTTACTTCAAGTGCCACCTCTTCCAGGAAGCCTGTTCCCCTTCGATCCATGCCTCTCAGTGTAGGGAAAGGAAAAACTCCAGGTGGTGGAGTCAGATACATCTGGGCAGAACAGTAGCACAGCTCCTCTCAAGCTGTGTGTCCTTCTCCTTGGGTGTTTTATTTCTAGCCTCAGCATCCTCTGCTAAACTCACAGGTAAAATGACGATCCTAACACAAACCTCCCAGTGTCTTTGTAAAGTGGTGTCTTTAAGCTCCCAGTAAGATTGGTACCAAGGCAGGTGATTCTTTAAAAAAGGAATGGTGTCTGTGTGTTGTCACTCATGAGTGGGAGCTGAACAATGAAAACACATGGACACAGGGAGGGGAACAACACATACTGGGGCCTGTTGGGAGATTGGGGGAAGAAGAGCATCAGGAGAAATACCTAATGCATGCGGGCTTAATACATAGGTGATGGGTTGATAGGTGCAGTAAACCACTATGACACATGTTTACCTAAGTAACAAACCTCCACATGCTGCACATGTATCCCAGAACTTAAAATTTTTAAAAAAGGGGGAATGGTGTTTTTGGGCTGTTTGCTTGTATGTTTAGTTATTGGTCTGCTTGCTTATATGCTGCAGCAAGAATGTTCTTTTCAAACTCCCCAAGAGAAGGAGGACACTCTTGTCTTTCTGATGGTCTGAGCAATGCCTACACATCCTTTCCCCTACTACCCTGCTTAAAGAGAGATCCATTATTCCAGAAGGGGAAGGGTAGGCCAAGACTGGTACTAAGGCTGACAAGGTGGAATGGCCCGTACCTGGCAGAGATGCTCCAAGATGGCAAAATAAACTATAGTGGCTGCTGTTTCCAAAGACGGGGAGCTGTGTCCTACTCCCATATAGCGTCCCCAACCCAGGAGGGGCAGAACCTCTGGAAGAGCAAAAGAAAAAGCCAAAAGACCACGTGCAGGAGAACTGTCCCCTTTAAATGGGGCACAACACTGCAGAAGCAGATCTAGACTCTCCGTTCTCATACAATCTCACCTTGGCTACAGACTTTTGAATATAGGACAAATGTATTTTAACAAAGAGAATCTGTTATTCTAAAGAAAATTATCTGGGTGAGCAATGTATAAGAACTCGGGGTCACCGTGTGTTATTATTGCTTTGGGAGTTTGAATTTTTTTTTTCTTTTTCTTCTTTCTTTCTTTCTTTTTTTTGAGATGGAATCTGACATTGTAGCCCAGGCTGGAGTGGAGTGGCAAGATCTTGGCTCACTGCAACCTCTGCCACCCAGGTTCAAGCAATTCTCCTGCCTCAGCCTCCTGATTAGCTAAGCCTACAGGTGCACACCACCATGCCCGGCTAATTTTTGTATTTGTAGTAGAGACGAGGTTTCACTGTGTTGGCCAGGCTGGTCTTGAACTCCTGACCTCAGGTGATCCACCCCCTTCAGCCTCTCAAATTGCTGGGATTACAGGAATGAGCTATCACGCCCAGCCTTGCTTTTTATTGTTTAAAGTTTTAATGTCTATCTCAGTGGCCAGGATAGTGAAGCATACGCAATTTGGAGAGCTTTCTTTCAGAAAACAAATACAAAACGCCTATGGCCACTCCAAGTTCCCCAGCAGGAGGGAAAGTGTGATGGAGGCAGTGTGGGAGTGGAAGGAGATGGCAGTCTTCACTGTTAGAGGCTAAAATATTAGATTTTGGCAAATTTTATAATAATATCTGACAGCATGGACACATTACTGGGTCCCTCTCAGAAGAAGCCTGTGCAATGAAGGATTCAGAAGTATACGCTTGCTAATGTCACACTTGTAGTTGGGACATCTTTGTGCTGAAGACCAAAGACAGACCTTTGTCTTAAACTTTATTTCTCATAAGCCCCCAGGATTTGGGGCCACCCCTACCCCATATAATGATGGAATTTCCTATCAAATTGGGGGTGGAGGTAACAAGCCAGATTTATTTGATTTAGAAAAACACATAAATATGACACTTTTGCACGAAAGCATCATAAAACATCTTAAGTACATCATGTACTTAAGAAATATCTTTATTTTTAAAAGGCAATCAAAAAACACACTGAAGAAAATCAATCCATTCATGGGTCTCAGTTTCCCCATCTCAAACATAGAAATCACATCACCTACCTCATTGATTTGGTGTAAGATGAGCTAATACTCAGAAAGACCCTGGCACAGGAGAAGGTATGATTTCCCAAGCATCTCTGTGATCCCTTCCCCTTGCCTGAGTTGGTACCAGGAAGACAGAGACAAATGGAACCAGCTCCTTTCCTCAGGGCACTTATGGTCTGATCTCTCTGGGCTACTAAAGGGGTTAGGTGTGCAAAACTCGGCTTTGAAAAGCAGAGGAGGTGACAGGCCAGTAAGTGTTCACTCATAGACAAGAGAAACTCACTTAGACTGAGGCCCAGACAGTTCTGAGAGCGTTGGCTGGCTTTGGGAGCAAACTTTGATACAGGAGTATAGTGGAATTCATCTGAGGGCTAGCTAGATCTGCCTCGCTGTGTGTTCTTTGCAAGGTGAATCACTTACCTTCTGAGGGCCTGAGTTTCTACTGGGATCTGGGGAAAATGTCAGAAGGACTAACTGAGATGAGTGTCCAGCACAGAGCAGGTGCTCTGTAGGTGGAAACATGTTCTGTTATATCCATTCCTACTCTGGTTGAGATCCTTTGGTAAAAATCATCCTCTAGTTCCCTGGGAAGCCATTTTTGGATCCTTCTTTTCTGTAAGAAGTCAATTTCAAGGTCCAAGCAGAGGGCTCAGGGTGCTTCCCCCTTGTACTTACTTCCACTGAATTGTATTTAAATGAAGCATCCTCCTTCAAGGAGGAAATTCAAACCGCTTCCTCTTACTAGAGAGTTTTTGCAAGGTCTACTTTTCTTAACGTCTGGCCAGTTGTGAAGAGTCCTTTGATTTGGGGGTGGTTTTATGGCACTTTCTCCTGGTTCCTGTGCTGACTCGGGCCAATATGTTCGACCCCCAAAGCTCACATCTCCCATCCAAGACCTTTTCCCCATCATCTCTCTGTGGCTTTCTTGCTATTAGCAGCCTCCAGTCTGCCAAGCAGGCCTCACTCCACTGATTTCTGTTCAACCCCAGTTGTCTCTTGCCCCTGGATGGCTTTCCCGACTCCACCAGCTGTGTCTTTGTTGCAGCTGTCTCACGAGGGTGAGGGACACCCTGATATCATGGCTATGTATTAGACTGAGAGTCAGAAAACTGCAGCTCTGCCAGCAACATTTGCAGCCTCAGAGATGTCCCTAAGCTCCCATTTCATCATGTTCAGAATAAAGGGAGCTGGATCAGATTAGCCCATGGGGTCCCCCAGGGAACAATCAAGAGCCCTCCACCCCCCGCCACCCACCGCATGGTACTGCTTTCATTAAGGACTCCTCTCCCTATTCATTGGAGCATCAAGGTTAAATTTTGGCATGTCTCTTTAAATCATTCGTTGAGCACTTGCTATAAACCAGGCCTGCGTGAGGCCTAAAGATACTAAATGAATGACACAATGCCTGCTCTGAAGGAACTCACAGAGAAAAGCATGAACGTTTGAAGATTATAAGAAAGGTGATATGCTAGGAAGGAACACCTCAAACTCCCCTCAGAGGTGTTGTCCCAGATGAAGATCCACATTGAACCTTGAGGATCGAGTTGGTCTCTGTGCTCAGAGGAGGTAAGGGAAGGGTGTTCCAGGAGGAGCAAACAGCAGGTGCAAAGGTGGAGAGTTGGTTCAGAGGTTTAGAATTAATTCACTGGGGCTGCCATGCAATGTTCATGTGTGAGCAGCAGAAGGGCCCCAGAAAGAGGTCAGAGCATAGAGTAGGACCTGGAGCTTCCCCCTGCAGAAAGAGAAACCTGTCTGGTGCTCATTTATGGAAGTTGCCAGTGCAATCAGGTCAAGGACCTTACCAAATCCAGAAAGCAGAAACGACTTGTTGAGCCTGGGACACTTAGTTTCACAGCAGAATCTCTGACTAAGACTAGAGGAAAACAGTCTTAAAAGTAAGACAAATATTTAGATTTTTAAGAGCTAAGCCTACAAATTAGGAAGAGTGGGCAACTTGAATGTCAGATGTGTACCTTTGTTCTCCCTAATTTAAAGCAGACTTTGTTTTCTGGTGGAAGATAGATTGAAATCCCCCTGCCTGCTCAATGATATGGTGGAAACCTACTTCTGAATAGCCAGTGTTTTATGTTATAGACAACCAAATTTAATAAGGTAACAGAAAAGAAAAGAGTGACATCGACATGGCTTTATCTGGGAATGCAAAGAAATAAATTGTTCATTTAGGCTGAAGTTGTTGCAGTCTTAATTGTAGTAGAGGAGAAAAGTGAAATTTTTCCACCTCTTGGTCTTCTTTGCTTTCCCCTACCCTGACCCTGATATATTCATTCCAAAAAAAAAAATAAGAGCTTGCTCAGCAAAAGAGATGAAGTTTCACTTCCCTTCTCTCCGTCCCTTCCCAGTGTAGGAGGGAGCTGATTTTTACTGATGCCTGCTCTGCGCTGGCCCTTTATGTACATTTACCTTTCACCATAAGACATGATTCTACAAGGAAATCACTACTTTCTCCACTGTAAAGATGAGGTAACCGAGGCTTAAAGAGATTAGATGAATCTGTTGCAGTCACACAGCTCAGGTAATACTATGTGTTATTGTTGAGTTGGGATTTTGATCCCCCTCTTTTTGCTGACACCAAAGCCCATGCTCTTTCCACCTGTCCCTCTGGATTCCTATAATCTGGATATTTGCTTAATGGAGAATGGCTGTCTATGTGTAGTATCTGTGGATGGAGGGCTTTAAAGAAGTGGAATATAATAAGCTCTGTTTAACCATTCCTTCATGTATTAGTTTAACAAATACATATTGGGCACCATGGTATGCCAGGCATTATTCTAGGAACTGGGAATACAGCAATGAATCAAACAGGTAAACCCCTGCCCTCGTGCAATTCACATTGTATGGGCAGAACAGTGCAGTGGGTGTGAATAAGGACTCAGGAGGCAGACTCCTAGGATCACATCATAACTCTGCCACTTGTGAACTGTGTGACTTTGGACATATTATCTAACCTCTCTGTGCCTTAGTGTCCTCATCTATGTAAAGGAGCAATAGTAGTATTCTCTTTTATAGCTGTTGTGAGGATTGAATGAGCTGTTATATGTAAAGCAATTGAAACACATGAGTACTGTTAAATGAATAGTGGAGTTTCACAGACAATAGCAAAGTAAGAAAAATATATAGCATATCCCACAATATTAACTGTGAAGATAATAAATCAGGGAATGGGGATAGGGTATGCTTGTGAGTTTGCAATTTTAGATAGGGTAGCCGGGGAAGACCACACTGAAAAGACATCATTTGAGCGAAGACCTGAAGGTCAATGAACCAACAGAAGCTGTGTTTAGCACTTTCATTGACTGTTCAGAAGGTACAGGATTCTGTGGCCCTGTCCCTGACTCTTGAATGTCAGTTACCCTCCAATTATCCATTTGGGAATACGATTAACAAATTTCATTCTTATATTGTGATGTGATATTGATTATCCATGAGTTTGTGAGAGAGTCATACTCTAAAGTGGTCTCAGAGACCAGTGAAAAGGCTGCATATGTTGAAAAATAAAGTCAGTTCTGGAACATTCCTCTGTAATAAGAACAAAATGACTGAAGTCACGGTTTACAAGGTGTACTCACAGTCCTTATCTCATAGATAAAGCTTGCCCCAGCTGGCTCCAGGGCCTGTACGTGATGTACCTGTATTCTGCTCTTGATGTTCTCTTGGATCACATCTGGATAAAATCTTTTGGTCTTGGGACTGGAGGTGGGTACAAGGAAACTGTTAAGTTTAATTATCTCTTGAGTGGAAAGAATCCAATCTAGCCACGCTCCTGTTGCCCTAATCATGCAGGAATACTACTCAAATAAACTTTCTGGATGCCAGAATGCTTGAAGAACAATTTCATTTTGGTATATTCCCTTTATGCTCTCTGAAGATTATCTTTTTTATGCTTCTGAGGCCCACAGTTTAGGGATATGTTTAACAAATTGCAAACTTGTTACTATGATGTGAAATAAGAACACTGGCCTGGGAGGCTGGAGATAAGGCCTCAAATCCTGGCTCTGCTGTTAACTCCTACATGTCTGTGTACGTCACAACTTGTCTCTGGCTCTAGTTTCTCTGTACATACAGTGGAGAGGTAAGGAGGAAGACACACACACACACACACACACACACATACTGCTCTTTATCGCTTGTCTTCTCTGGGCCAAGCATATCACATACATTATCTCACGTTAAAATCGCAACAATCCTAAGAAGTCAATGTTATTATTATTATACTTACAGGTATAATTTAGTAAGTGGGAAGAGGCAGAAGAGTACTGGAACTCAGACCTGATTCTAGCTATTAAGCTGCGATTACTTAGGCTTTCACTATAGACTGAATGTCTGTGTCCCTGAAAGATTCATGTGTTAAAACCTAACTCCAAGGTAATGATATCAGGAGGTGGGGCCTTTGGGAGGTAGTTAGGTCATGAGGGCATGACCCTCATGAGAGAAGAATCCTCATGAATGGGATTAGTGCCCCTATAAAAGAGAAGACCCCAGAGAGGTCCCTTATGCCTTCCATCCACCATGTGAGGATATAGCAAGAAGATGGCAGCTGGTGAACCAGGAAGTGGGCCTTCACCAGACACTGAGTCTGCTGGCAATTTGGTGTTAGACTTCCCAGCCTCCAGAATGGTGAGAAATAACTTTCTGTTGTTTATAAGCACCCAGCCTATGACATTTTTGTTATAGCAGCTGAACTAAGGCAGCTTGCTAAGCATCATTCCAAGACTTCAATTCCCTCATTTTAGAGACCGTCGGAACCATTCAATCTGGCTTCCTAGGGAAGTTACCCCCTCCCCTCAATTATTTGGTGTGAATTGTGGATAATCTCTCTTTTCTTCCAGTGCCTATGTCATGGGTTTTATTCCAGCTATGAAGACTCTCTGGCAAAGGAAAACACAATGACAGATTGGCATGCAAGTGACAGAAACTGTCCAGGGCAATTATTAATTTCATCATCTTGCCCCTGGAGGCTGACCAGACTAAACACAGCAACAGTGCTTTAGAGCTTTAGAGGAGGGTGAAAGGCTTCCCAGCATGACTACGTTGGCCTTGCAAGAAGCCTGAGTCTTCAAGGATCAGCCTTGTCCTCTGGAGTCAGCCTTGAGACCGTTCTCTGGAAATGCTTTTCCATGTCAGTGCATAGGGCAGACAGGAGATGTGATCTCAGGAATAAACACTAAACCAGGAGTCAGGAGAGCTGGCCCTGTCCTCGAGCTCCCTCTGATTCTCCACGTGACTAGGCAAATCGAGTCCCACATTATTACAAAGAAAAGGTGGTGTAGCGTTAACAGGCAGCTCAGAGTTTGGGAATGAAGCATCTGGGTTTAGATACTGGTTCTGCCACTTATCAGGGGGATATGAGATGTGACCTTTCAGCCAACCCACTTAGCATCTAAGCTGGAGTGCCTCAGCTCTAAACTTAAGTCTGGACTGGAAGACCAAGCATTAGTCTTTGCTGTTTACCAGCTGTGAGGCAGTGAAGCAGTAACTTAGTTCCTCTGGGCCTCAGCTTCCTCATCTGTAAAATGCATAGCATAATAAGGCTATTGTGAGATTTAAAGATTGTATACACAAAGTATCTCACAGATTGTGGGCCCTCAATACCTTCTAGGACCAACCCATTGTCCCTCTCCACTCAACGTGGATCAAACCATCCAAGAAATGCTTCAGAACTCCACATCATTTAGGAAGCTGGTCTATTAGGAGCCAGACTATGTTCAGAGACTGGTTTGCAAATTCCATCTCTATGGAGTAACTCATTCAAGACTAGAAATGGAGGTGTACAGCTGGGTTCCGTGCCTACTCGGTGGGGAGCACAGAGTTCTGTATCACTATGGAAATATCACAGAAGAAGTAGGTGTAGATATAATGGGTCAATTCAACAATGTTGAGGCCTAAATGAACAATGGGCCTTCCTATTTATAAAAAGCAGAAATCAGGTCATTTGGAGTCCAGCAACTGGGGGCTTCCTCCAGGTCAAGATCTCAAATCTGGGCTTTTGCATAATCAAACAGGAAGAAAAGATGGGTTCCCTCCATTCCTTTCTGGTTTAATTTTATTTTCCTTCTTATACCTGACTCAAGCAGAGAAAACACAAAGGAACTCAGAATTTATGTCTGTTATTGTTAACATTTTCAGCTGAGACCCAGAGAGGTCAGAGAAGGAACAAATCAGATGTTCCCTTCTAATGAGGTAGGCAGATGACATGTGCTGGCAGTAGGGAAAAGTAAGGAAAGCAGTAAGAAAAGCAGACACTGTCCCTCCCCTCAGAAAGCGTAGACTCAAGGGCAAATTCAGGTGAATTGTATGGATGATTCTAACACATTCTTGTGTTGAGATGTTTTTGTATCCAGTGGATTTATGTCAGGGTTTGCATTGGCTTCTTGTCTGCAGGAGAGCCGACCCCTTGTCCAACTGTCCAATCATGCCTCAGGGTGTCACAGGGACTCTGATTAGCTGTTTGGGTGGGGTCCTATAAGGGTGCAAAGGATGAAAAGGATCACTTCCTCCTGGGGCTCAGGAATTGCATGGATAATTGCATGCACCCTGATAGGACCCCACCTGAACAGCTAATCAGAGCCCCTGTGACACCCTGAGCCGTGATTGGACAGTTGGACAAGGGGTCTGCTCTCTTTCTGCAGACAAGAAGCCAATGCAAGCCCTGATATAAAGCCACTGGATATAAAAGCGTCTCAACAGAAGAATGTGTTAGAATCATCCTTGCAATTCACTACCCTAGGGATAGTGCAAACCAAAACCAGAGAAGAACTCTGCCTCAAACAGCATCCACTCTAAGAGAAGGAGGGAAAAAAAGACATCTGAATGAATACCCATGGTAATTTAGGATAAATTAAGTGATATGGAAAAAAAAAATAAATGGGAATGAGAGTGAGTGTTTGTTGGGGTAGAAGAGGACTATTTTCCCTAGAGTGTTTGGGGAAAGGCTCTCTGAAGAGGTGACACAAGAGTGAGATCTGAATGATAAGAAGCAGGAAAGCATGGTGAGATCTGGGGGACACTCTGCAGGCAGGAGGAACTGCAAAGGTCCTGGGAAAGGCATCAGCTGGTATGTTCAAGAGACAGAAATCAGGCCATCGTGGTGAGAACAGAGGGAACCATGGGCCGTATTTTGTAGAAGATCCAGAAGGGCTTGTTCACATGCTTTAGAGAATGTAGCTTTTCCTGTGGGAAGAGAATTTAAGGACAGAATGTGGAATAAGGCAGAAGTTTTACTGTGAGAGTTAGAAGGGTAGCTTCCCTGCGAGAGTTAGCTTGATGCAAAGGGGATGTCCCCACTCTGCCTCTTCCCAACTGTGTGACCTTGGGCAAGTGATTTAATCTCTCTGAACCTCACTCTCTTCCTGTGTACAGTGGAGATGATAATGCCTGCCTCACAGACCAGAAGTGAGATTAAACAATAAGCACTGGCTCATCCCCTTCTCCTGCTAGATAGTTAATAAAAAAAATCCCCCTGGGGACCATGGGGCATTCAGCATGCCCTTGAAGCGAGTTACTAGAAAGACTTTGACAATTTATTTCTCAACAAATAGATCAGCATCTGTCCATCTCAATGAATGGAATACTGTTCAAACAGTACCTCCTCAGGATCTGCACAGTTAAAACTACAGTGCTACCCTCAGGTGATGGTGATGTAGGTCCATCCAAGGACTACACTTTGAGTAGCAAGGATTTAGAGCCAAGGGGCTTCCATAGCACGGCCAATATTGGATCTGCCACTGAAAGTTTACAAACCAATAGCCTCCTTTTAGTAATTTATTACTGAATTCATTAGATAAATAAGTGTTCCTACAGTGCCTACTGTGCACTAGGCATCATTCTGGGAAGTAGGATTTCAGTGGCAAACATCGGTCAGGGCGTGTTCTCAAACATTTATCCTAGTAGCAGAGAGCCAATTAAGCAAGCAGTTAAGATCACCTAAGTGCAGGACCTGGGGTTGTCCAGTGTGTTAGCTTGAGAGTGTCAGGGAAGATCTCCTAGATGAAATGGCATTGAGGTGGAGAGCTGGCCCTGAGGACGTGTGCGGGCAGAGGGAACAGCATCACCAGGGGCCAAGGCCACCCAGCTAGTCAGAGGCACAACCCTGATTCAAATCAGGTCTCTCTTATCCAAAGACTTGCTCTTGCTAGTATCTTCCATGCTCTATGAATCAAGTCTTGCAAAAGAGCAGCTGCCAACTGTCCTTCCCCAGCGATGTCAGAGCAGCTGCTCTGGACTAGAAAGATATCTGTTCTGAGCAGAGGTCTCGGCATCACCTGACAGGCATGGTCATTACGAAATTTGCCTCCACACCAGACATGTGGCACCACAAACACCAACCAGGCATTGCTTCAAACATCCTTCCTTCCAAAGACTCCTGACTGGGAAGTGTGATTGCCCTCTGATTGCTGCTAATAATAGCCTTATTTTTTTTAAGCAACAATGAACTTTGAAACTTGGGTGATGGTAGCTGATCACATCAGCTGGTTGTCCCTTGGGTGAAGTTCATCAGAAAGTAAAAGTCCAGTGACCTAGAAGTTTTCAGGACTCTTTAAAGTGGAAAGACACAGAAATTCACCTGAAACAAGGACTCTCCATATGTCACACAGTGTACGTACCTTATTTACATTAAGTAAAGGTGACACAGATAGACCTGGCATGAAAATTTGAATGCAGCTGTGTGACTGGGCAAATCACTTAATGTCCATCAATCTCAGTTTCCTCATCTATTAAATGGGGGATAGATTCCTACCTTACCTGTCTTAAGTTTGATGATGTTCAGAAAATCCTAAGCTCAGTGAGTGGCACATTGTCAGCACTCAGTAAATGAGGATGAGAAATAGTCTCATTATAACCTGGAGAGGTAAAATCAGATGAGGAGACAGATACAGACAGGTTAAGTGAATTCTCTAGTCTTCAAAGCAGGTAAATGATAACTCAGATTTGAAGTCAACTCTACCTTCAAATCCTAGTATCTTTCTTCAATTCTTCATGTTCTCCTTTTAGAATTATACCCTTTGCCATTTGACTTTGCTGGGCCTCCCACTAGAGTGGGCAAATGTGTCTCCCTGTGCAATGATATTGGGCTTGACCATTGACTTGCCCTGGGCAAAGTTATGGGGGTGGAAACGACAGCATGGCAGTTCCCGGCTGAGACCTGAAGAGGCATGATTTGTTTCTACTTATTTCTCGCTTCTGCTCGTGTCTCATGTCTCATTTACCACCATGAAAAGAGCAAGTCAGAGGTTCTTTCAGCCTGGCCCCCAGAATAAGACAAACAAAGCAGACTCAAACCTGACCCAAAGCCCTGGTGGCCTGCACCTTGAACCTGAGCCATCCAGGCAACTCTCAGGGAGAAAAATAAATGCTTGTACTTGTAAACAACCGAGTTTGGTGTGGTTTGTTACCCAGCACGATCGTGGCAATATCTGACTAATACACCGTCATAAAAGAGTACAGCCTAGCCAGGCCAGCACTGAAAGTATTTCTTGAGTACCTACTGTGTGTGATGGGAAGTAAAATGGAATTTAAAATTATTTCTACCCTTGAAGATGGTTTTATTGCTCTTTCTATCTCTTTTGCCAAACATTGTCATGACACAGAGTAGAAAACCACAAATCTTTATTTTATTTTAATGTTTATATGTATTCATATTGTTGAAGAGAAAAGCACAGCTTCATTAAGAGATAACTAGCAATATTGAGGCACGTATTTTCTAAGAACTCAACAGTGAGTATTAGATTAGCCTACTAAGAACTCCTAAGAGTCAGCTAGTCCTTAAGGGATGGGAAGGATTTAAAGTGGTGGACACAGCCCTCCAGCCAAATCACACAGCTTTCACATTCAGGTTTATTTGCTGAGGTGGAGAGGTGGAGAAGTACCTAACAGAACTTGAGTTCAAATCTTCAGGCTGCTACTTTCTAGCTGTGGGACCTTGGGCAAGTCACCCATTTCTGACCTTCAGAGGAGCTCCCCCAGGTTTCTTCCCTGTACCTGGAAGGGTCCCCTCCAGACCTTTAAGTGCCTATAAAGACCTTCTTGATTCCTTCTCCCCCAAGAACTAAGGCCTCTCCTTTGGTCCCAGCCACACCCAACTGAAATGATCTGGGCCCAAGGGTCCTCTGGGATTCTTATCTATGCATGTGTCTTTTTCTTTCGGAAGAGAACAACAGCTTTGTTAATAATGCTTTTAAAAGATGTATACACATGTAAAATTTTAAAATTAAAAAAATTTTATATGTATAATGCAAATATGACAAATATTAAAATTAGTTAATTCTAAGTGATGGAAAAAATGGGTATTTGTCATGTTTCTGTGCTTTGTTTTTAATATTTTTGAAAATACATGTTTGCTGTAAAAGAAAGCCGACTATTCCATGTTATGGAAACATGAGCTGCATCTCCTGTTTAGAAAACAATATTCCTCTTCCTCATTCACTCACCTGAATATTATTACTCTTTTTTGCTTGTTATTTGTTTTAATTTTTTATTTTTTAAGTTCTGGGTACATGCGCAGGATGGGCAGGTTTGTTACATAAGTAAATGTGTGTCATGGTGGTTTGCTGCACCTATCAACCCTTCACCTAGGTATTAAGCCCAGCATGCATTAGCTCTTTTCTCTAATGCTCTCCCCATCACCCCGTCCCCTGACAGGCCCCAGTGTGTGCTGTTCCCCTCCCTGTGTCCATGTGTTCTCATTGTTCAGCTCCCACTTATGAGTGAGAACATGCAATGTTTGGTTTTCTCTTCCTGTGTTAGTTTGCTGAGGAAAATGACTTCCATCTTCAGCCATGTTCCTGCAAAGAACATAATCTTGTTCCTTTCTATGGCTGCATAGTATTCCATGGTGTATATGTACCACATTTTCTTTATCTAGTCTATCATTGATGGGCATTTGGGCTGACTTATTTTTTACAGCAGCCACTGGGCTAGCTCAGGATGGGGCAGCCCCTTCAGCAACCCAGGATGCCCAGTGCCTAGATCAGTGCCTGGCATGGAATAGATTGTCAGTAAATAGTTGCTGACTTGAACTAAACTGAATGGAATTGCTCCAAACATTCTCCAGGAATAAATTATTTTAAAGTACAGTTTTGACATTGTTTTTAAAAATGATCTTAGAGCTAAATATACAAAATTTTTAAAAAACATGCAGAAAAAGACATCCACACAAACAAACATGTATGCAAACAAACATGTGCCAAACACAACTCTAGGAGGCTTTTGCAGACTTGTCTGCCATTTAAGGCCTGTAATTTCCCTCTTGGCTGACACTGGCTTTGGCCTGGACCATGTTTCACAGACTTCTGGCAGGCAGCCTGTTTGGGCTTTGCTTAGCTTCTTTTTTTTCCTTCCATCACACTTGAAACTGAAGCGACAGGACTTTCGAAACCTTCTGTCAGCTGTAGCTGCCATGCTTCATGTCACCTGCAGCTGCCATGCTTCATATCACCTGCTTACCCCTCCCAGGGTCTGTGGATTTATAAATGTGTCTAGAGGTCCAGGAACAGGGTAGTAAACAGCAGATTCCTTCTAGAAGAAGAAAAAGAGGGCTGAAGAGGCACCATCTAATCTGGGGACTGCCTGTGACCCAGGCCAGGCCTCTACTCCCCCAGAGCAGATGAGATCCGATGGTCTGGCCTACAGGCCAACTTTCAGCATCAAAAAGACAGAGATACTGGAGAGGAAGTAAAGGCACATAAAAACAAAACCAAATGAACCCTGTTGTGCTGCTGACATGGGTAAAACTTGTATGAACCTAACTGCTGGAAGAAAATGTGGGCAACTGGTTTATTCTACGGAGCTCTAGTGTTAGACGCAGCTCATGTTTCCATGCCAGTTTCCACTGAGAAAGGTACCCCACTTCTCTGAGCCTCATTTCCTTATCCATGAACTAGATCATATCTACCATGCAGGGCCAATGTAAGGATTGAATGAATTCATGTTTGTGAGGGGCTAAGCACTTTGTAGAAAGTTAATACATGGTGGTTTTGTTATGGTAACAGAGACCCAATCACAGAACTAGAAGAGCCCATTAGAGGGATCCAGTTCCCACTCCTCCCCATCCCACTTCAAGTGTAGCCTCCTCCACAGCTGCCTCTTGCAGCCTACGCTTATAGGCTCCCCCAGAGATCTTGCTGCATCCTGGGGAAATTCTCCCTGCTAGAAGGTTCTTCCTTGGGCTGAATCAAAGTCGATGTCTCTGGAGCTTTCACCTATTGGCCCTTCCCACTCAAGAACACTGAAAACAAGTCTATACCCTCCACCCCTCTGCAATCTTCAGCATAGAGGACAGCTCTCAAGCACTCTTTGAGGGATCAACAGAAGTCTTGAGGCTTTAGTTAGGTATACACACATACACGTACAATATACATATATACTCATATATGTATATATATATTGAATAGAATTGCTCCAAATATTCTCCAAGAATAAATTATTTTAAAGTACAGTTTTGACATTGTTTTTAAAAATGATCTTAGAGCTAAATGCACAAATTTTAAAAAATGCTGAAAAACATACACACAAACAAATGTATATGTATAATATATACATATACATACAATATACACATATATGTATATAAACACACATATATGTGTGTGTGTAGATGTGAGCAATTCCATTCAATATATATGTATATATACATATATGTGTATATATGTATATTGCATGTGTATATGTGTTTACCTAACTAAAGCCTCAAGACATCTGTTGATACCACAAAGAGTGCTTGAGAGCTGTCCTCTATGCTGAAGATTGCAGAGGGGTGGAGAGTATATATACACATATATGTGTATATTGTATGTGTATATGTGTATGTCTATATGCATGTCTATATGTATCCCCTACATACATATGAGAAAAAAGAGAGTATAAGGTATATTTATATACATTCATATGTAAGTATGTAGCGGCAACCACAAGGGCCTATGTAGGCACATATATGTTTATCTATCCAGGACTTGGAAGGTCCAGGAGAGCTTCTTAGAGGAGGTTTAACCTGAGCAGGCAGTGTAAAGTGTATGTGCAGTCTCGCAGCTAATAGTGAGGAACCCGAGACTCCGAGCCTCAGGCACACGCCCCCTTTGCTATAGCAGTGGGTGACAGTTGGCATCTACAAAGTGTGTGAAGCTAGATATCACTATTGTTCATTTTTAATTGTTTGTTATTGTTCGAATTTACCTTTCTAGGCCCAGTTTCCTCAGTAGCCTTGGCCCATTCCTCTGAAAGCATGTTTCTTGATTTGCCTTTGTAATAGACAGGGAGACCTGGGTTGGAGTCAGGCTCTGTTACTCACAAACTGGGCAGCCACTCCTCTGGGCCTCAATTTCCATATTGTGAGATGAGCACAGTGGTGCCTACTGCCCAGGTTGCTACTGGAGTGAATGAAGCATCTTTGGAAGATGGTCCACCATGTGGCAGATGTTTGGCAGAAGCTTACTTTCTTTTCTAGTTTGACAAGATGATGCCATCTGATCTGATATTAGACCTCCTTGATAGCTGATGATGGCATAATATGTTATTCCTTCTGAGCCGTTTGCATTTGCCTAGGGAGTCCCAGCCAGCTTAGTGATGTGTTGTTGCCCAATAAGCTTAGAACTCAGGGTGTGAGTGAGAACGGAGGCCAAGGAACTCACCCTAGAGAGGAGGAGACGGTCTCAGGGGTCGACTACGATAGATGCTGCAACAAAGTTTGCGGCACACAAAGGCAAAGAGGAATTTCATTCAAAGTGGAGTGATTGGCAGAGGCTTCATGATGGAGGTGGCAGATGTCTCTAACGCTGGCCATGCCATAATCTCAAATAGAAACTATTGCATCAGTCTTCTAAATATCTTCCCTGGGGCTGCACTCACTTTCTAGAATCTGCTCTGCTCTTGAAAGATAAAATGATCTTTCTAAAATTACAAATCAGATCATGGTACTTCCTGCTCCCAAATATGCCATGACTTGTCTTTGTCCTTGCAGTAAAGTCCCAACCTCCATGGCCCCTGAGGCCCTCTGTGATGGAGCCCTGCTTCCTCTGCAGCTCTGCAGTCAGATAGGCAAAGCCTATGGGAGAAGCACCCACGTGGGACCTCTGCCTGTATTCTTGGAAGGCACCAAGGTACCAGCGGGTGAGGAGCGGAGCAGACTTGTGTTCTGCTCTTGGCGAGGGTGGAGTGTCTCTGAGGTACTTTGCAGACCCTCCGTGGAAGTACTGATCAGAATCATGGCAGGAAACAAGTCTTACACAGAAGGGCTTAGTTGAAAAGCATTTAATGACAGGATTGTGTTTACAGGTGAGGGCAAGGTGGAGGAAATCAGCAAGAGAGGTTGAGGCACTCCCAAGATAGCAACATGGAAAGCCCGTACCTCTCTATGAGGGAAGGGAATGTGTTCTGGGATGGATGAGAGAGCTAGAGCTAAGAAAGAGAACCTGCCCATGCCTCCCCTTGCCCCCTGCCCCAGAAGTTACCACTATACTGGTCATAGTCAATGCAGGGACTGCAGCAAGAAGGGAGTTCAGGAAGGAAGGAGGCATAGGCCCCTAGCCTCTCTCTCCTCCCAGCCTCCTGTCTCCCACCAAAGCTTCCCTTTGACCAAATCCAGCTAGAAGTTAGTGGATAAGGGAGTCTGAGTGATGTATTATAGTTCTTCGGCATTAGTTCTCTAGGGCTAATGAAGGGCAGGCAAAGAAGGGCAGTAAAATGGATTGAATGGGAAGGACCACAAAAAAGAATTATCAACACAGCAGATGTCCAAGCATCCTACTGGGAGAATAGGAATCACTAACCCTGAGTAAGTAAACTCTTCCCCAAGAAAAAGAATACCATTTAAGGGGAGGAGTGAGGTTGGCTGACAGGCAGCTTTCCCAGACAGGCTGCAGTATTCACATAGCATTCAGGTCTTGTGTTCAGTGCATCCACCAGAATATTCCACTCGGCCACAGATATCTCATACTTTGGCCCACACAGAGCTGTGGAGGGCAAAGGGGTTGATCTCCACTGCCTGACCTTGCCCATTTTCCCAGGACCAAGATGTGGGCAGGTGCTCTGGGTGCCACCACTAGAGAGGCAGAAATTATCCAGATCCAATAATAAAAATAGTGAGAACAATAACAGTGGTAACAATAATGCAGGATATTATTTTCACTGTAACAATCACATGAATTAAGTTTTTCCTATGTGCCCAGGACTGTGTTCATGCTATTAAGTTATACAATCTTCTCCCAAACCCTAGGAAGAAGTGACTATTAATAATCCTATTTAAAAGATGAGAGTAAGGCCCAGAGTGGGTAAATAGCTTGCTGAGACCCTTCAGAGTGGATGGAGAAGTCAAGCCCAGGTCTGCTGCCTGCAAAGGTAGGCTGTTAGCCACCATGCCAGATTGTCCTCAAAGACACCTAGAGTGCATGAACACATGAGAGAGAGGCAGAATTCCTGCCTATGGCTTATGCAATTTTTCATGGCCAATGACCAAAGCTTGCCTCTGCAGAGTGGTCTTGCAACACTGGCCCTGCACACTTGATTTTCCAGCCGTGCTGATCTCTGTGTTATCCAGAGCACGCTCAGCTTTCTCTCACCCCTGGGCCTTTGCACAGGCTGTTCCCTTTGCTGAGGACATTGCTTTCCCTCTTAATCCTCTCACGGCTTGACTAGCTCCACTGAGATTTGCTATCACTTGCTCCACAAAGCCCTGTTGGACATCCCAAGTCCTGGATAGGGGCTCCTCTTGGGAGCCCTCACAGCCCCTCACAATGCTCTGCCACAGGACTCAGCCTTTGCAAGCTCTGTAAAAGCCAAGGCACGCCCGTTTTGCTTACTCCTGTGTTCCTAGAGCCCAGCCCAGGATCTGGCACCTAACAGGGGCCTGATAAACAGGTGGAGAAGGTAGCTGGATGCTGGCACAGACCCGGCCACCCAGAGCCTGGCACACACCATGGCCCACACACTGCAAACCACACCTGGTACTATAGGAGGGAGGAGGAGGGGAGCAGACAGCAGCCAGGATCCAGAGGAGGGGCTCCCAGAGCAGACGCTGCTGATCTGAGATCCACACATGGGAAGGCTTTTGATGGGCACAAAAGAAAGGAAAAGGTATTTTAGGCAGAAGGAAGTGCATATGCAAAGGTCTGGAAGAATGAAGATGCATAGCAAGTCACAAGGAGGGGCCATGGGAGATGAGACTTGGAAAGGAGACAGGGCTGAGTGAGGGAAGTCCAGTTTGGGGAAGAGGGGACCAAATTATGTGGTGAAGAACACATGCTTGGGTTTAGAAAGACCAGAATTAGGGTCCATGTTTTGCCATTTCCTGGCTCTGGGACTTTGGGTGAATTGTCTAAGCTTTATAAGCCTCAATGTCCTAATTGTAAAATGAGAAAATACTAGTATCTGCCCCATAAGAGAATTGAGTGAGGTAATACACTCAATGTATTATGTGCGAAGTGAGGTGTTGCATAGTAAATGGCACATGGCAAACGTCAATTAGTGCCAGCCCTTCATGGCCTTATGGTCCTTTATGGCAATATGGTGGGGTGGGTATTGAAGGTTTTGTTGCCTAGGGAGACAGAAGTTGCTCAGGAATGCTTGTGGAAGGGAAGAAGGGAATGGGACAGTTTTTAGCAGGGTCTTAACAAAAGGGCTTCAAATGGTGAAATGAGAGTTGGAATGGGGGACTGGCTGGGGGTGAGGAGACTGAAGTACAGGGGCTATCTGGGGCAGCACAGAGGCTGGTCAGCAGGTGGGGAAGGGACAGGATGGGAAGGAAGTGTGAAAAAGCAGCGTGCTGCGTGGGCCAGGGCCTTGGAGTCATCTGGGCAGGGTGATTGGTAAACCACCATGGGCTTTGGCTTTCTTGCTGGTATAATGGACCAATCATTCCTGCCTCAGTGGTCTGGCGGGGTCTCCAAGGAGAACCCTGTTAAATCTCTTGCATGTGGTGGCCATGGTCACTGTTAGTGGGTCATGGCACTTATGGGGAGTCTCGGTGCTGCTTGAGGAGTGAGAACCCAGGGAGAACAGGGAGGAGGCTTGGCCCACATCTCCTGGAGGCTGGGCTTCCCTCAGCTTCCCTCCCCAACACTGACTTCCCTGAACCCACACCCAACATCTGACCTCAGGCTCTGAGCATGCATGCCCCACTGAGCTGCCAAGCAGCCTTATCCTCATCCATCTTCCAGCCCCTGGAAAACCCTCTTTTTTGTGATTCCAAATTCCCATGTAACCTCTTAAGGGAGAAGCACAGAGAAGAAAAGAAAAGGAGAAGTGAAAATGGCTCAGCATCAGATTTGAGACAATCCAGTGGTCCTTGTTCTGGAAATGTTAGGTATTATCATTATTGTCTCTTTGCCCCTGGCCCCATCCACTTTGGCAGGAAAATATATCAGGGATTTTCAAGGGCTGAGCATGTTAGATTCCCAAGTCAAAGCCAGAAAGCTCAGTGTTCACACAGGGAAGGGTACTCAGAGAGGACAGGGCCCTGCGCAGGGCCACCCAGTTAGTCAAGTAGTGCCAGAACCAGATGGAACCCAGGCCTCCCGTGCCAGGCTAACAATGTCCCTGCTGTAGGAAACCACCTCCAGTGCACAACACTGTGCCTGGAAGTCCTTAGGAGGTAAGGACAGGACCAAGTACCAAACACTGCCACCACCACCATTGCCAATAGCAACAGCTATCACATGCTGAGCACCAACAATATACTGAGGACTTTGCACTGCCTCCCACCTAATCTTTGCTCAAACCCTTCAGGCTGCTATGGGAATTTTCCTTTTAAAAGATAAGGGGAAATGATTCTGCTCCGGTCACACATATGAGAGTAGGGAGTCTGGAAGCAGATCTCTCTGATCACGGCCTAGCCATTCTCTATTCCGACACGTCCTCTAGAGAAGCAGCCCAGTGATTAACCTGGTGGCTTCAAAATCTGCTTGGACATCTACCCAGTGCTCTGCCAAATCTTGTAAATACTCTACATATGTAATCTCCATTTTCCAGATGAGGAAACTGAGGCAAGGAGGGGTTGGGTAACTTGCCTGAAGTCACTCGTCCAGTTGTGTAAATGAATTGGGAATTCTTTTTTTTTTTTAGAAGAAAGATAGAAAGAGAAAAAGAAAGAAAAAAAAGAATGAAAGAGAGAAAGAAAGAGGAAGAAAAAGAGGGAGAGAGAACGAGAAACTTGCTCTGTTGCCCAGGCTAGAATGCAATCTAAAAATAGGTATTAAAGCTCTCTTTTATGCCAATAATTATACTTAACAATGGAGACAGGAAGGAATAAGAGAAGAAAATAACAAACAGCCCACCAATATTTCATTTAAATCTGTGAAATGCTATGCAATTGCTGAAAAGTAATTTACTTCCAATTATATGGTCACTTTTAGAATAGGTGTAATGTGATACTGAGAAAAATGTACATTTTGTGCATTTGGGGTGGAGAATTCTGTAACTATTTATTAAGTTTACTTGTTCCGGGTCTGAGTTCAAGTCATAGATGTTCCTGTTAATTTTCTATCTCATTAATCTACCTAATGTTAACAATGTAGTGTTAAAGTCTCCCGCTATTATTTTGCGGGAGTCTAAGTCTCTTTGTAAGTCATTAAGAACTTATCTTACATATCTGGGTGCTCCTGTATTGGGTGCATATATACTAGGATCATTAGCTCTTTTGTTGCATTGATCCTTTTACCATTATGTAATGTTCTTCTTTGTTTCTTTTAGTCTTTGTTACTATTAAAGTCTATTTTGTCAGAGATAAAAATTATAACTCCTGTTTTTGTTTTTTTTTTTTTTTTTTTCTCTCCATATGATTGGTGAATCTTCCTCCATCCCTTTGTTTTGAGTCTTTGTGTGTCCTTGCATGTGAGATATGTCTGGATACAGCATATTGATGGGTTTTGACTTTTTATTCAGTTTGCTGGTCTATGTCTTTTGATTGGAGCATTTAATCCATTTAAATTTAGGATTAATATTGACATATGTGAGTTTAATACTGTGATTTAATGCTAGCTGGCTGTTTTGTCCATTAGTTGATACGGATTCTTCATTATGGTGATACTCTTTACCTTTTGGTAAGTTTTTGGGATGACTGATACTGGTTGTTCCTTTCTGTGTATAGTGCTTCTTTCAGAAGCTCTTGTAAAACAGGCCTGGTG
>CAUYLG010027829.1:20000-50553 GCA_963573385.1 Cacajao melanocephalus | reverse complement strand
GGAAAGAAGGAAGGAAGGAAGGAAGGAAGGAGAGGAAGGGAGGGATGGAGGGGAGGGAGGGAGAGAGGGAGGGAGGGAGAAAGGAGAGGAAGGGAGGGAGGGAGGAAAGGGAGGGAGAGAGGGAGGGAGGGAGAAAGGAAGGAAGGGAAGGGAGGGGGGAGGAAGGAAGGGAAGGGAGGGAGGGGAGGGAGGGAAGGAAGAAAGAAGGAAGGAGGGAGGGAGAGAGGGAGAGAGGGAAGGGAAGGGAGGGAGGGAGGGAGGGACGAAGGAAGGGAAGGGAGGGAGGGAGGGAGGGACGAAGGAAGGGAAGGGAGGGAGGGAGGGAGGGAGGGACGAAGGAAGGGAAGGGAGGGAGGAGGGAGGGGAGGGAGGGAGGGAGGAAGGAAGGGAAGGGAGGGGAGGGAGGGAGGAAGAAAGGACGGAAGGAAAGACGGACGAGATGGGGAGGAGAGGCAGGAGAACAGGAAGGAGCAGTGGCGGGATACTCACATTCTCTGGTCTAAGGGGTAGTGGGCTCTTGCAGTAGAAAGTCAAGAACTTGGCTACTTCCTCCCGGAGGCTAAAGATAAGACAAACAGGCAGTGTGTGCCAGATGGTCCTCAACCCACAGTACATTGCAAAGCTCCTCTGGTGACTCCTCAGGCAACTGCCATCACTCTTCCCTAATTTCCCACGATGGGGGTGTGGGTGTATCTGTCTCACTCCTTAGCACACACCTTCCCCTCCCCAGTACCCACAGGCACGGCAGTAGTTCTAGGATACCCCACCTAATCAAGAGACTTCAGGGATTATCAAAAGTAACACTCTCTATGGAGAGCTAGCTAATTATACTAATACACATTATTACCACAACATTAATTAGTAGCACCATTATTACTATTATTATTTTGAGATGGAGTTTCACTCTTGTCGCCCAGGCTGGAGTGCAATCTTGGCTCACTGCAACTCCGCCTCCCGGGTTCAAGCGAGTCTCCTGTCTCTGCCTCCTGAGTAGCTGGGATTACAGGCATGTGCCACCATACCCAGCTAATTTTGTATTTTTAGTAGAGATGGGGTTTCACCATGTTGGTCAGGCTGGTCTTGAACTCCCAACCTCAGGTGGTCCGCCCGCCTCAGCCTCCCAAAGTGCTGGGATTATAGGGGTGAGCCACCACACCCAGCCTTAGCACCATAATTGTTGCTCATATTTTCTGAGCATTTACCTTATACAAATGTTATTCGGAAAATTTTTACTTAATCTTCATAATAATCCTATGATGTGACTATCACTATCATTATTATTATTATTCCCATTGTACAGGCAAAGAAACTACAAACTGAAGTTTAAAGGAATAAAGTCACTTGCTGGGAAGAGGCAGGGTCCACACTCAAGCCCAGTGGTCTGACTCAGGGCCACCATCCTCATTGCTACACTAGAAGAACACATGCTTTGCAATCAGTCTTGGGACCCACTCCTGCTCAGCCGCTCAGCCCTAAGAACAGCGCCGCCGAGTAAGTGTTCAACAAGCGCAAGCTATTATTAGTGTTATTTACCACGTCCCCTCTTAGCATTAGGAAAAGGCCCCAGCCAGCTCCCCCGACAGCAATTCTGGCTTCTTTAAAGCTACCAGCAAAGCAGGGACAAAGATGCCTCGCCCGAAGGCCCTCCCATACTGCAGCCCCGGGTTCCCAGAAACCACACTAGAGAGCTGTGCTGAGGCGGGACTGGCAGGAGACCCCACGGTCACCAGGTTTCCAGGACTAGGCCCTCAGCCTACCACAGGCTTTCTCAGCCTGCCAACACTGATGTTTGGGGCCGGGTCACACTTCGTTGTGGGGGCTGTCCTGTGCATCGTAGGAACTTTAGCAGCGTCCCTGACCTCTACACGCTCAATGCCAGGAGCACCTGGCTTCCCAGTTATCACCACCAAAAATGTCTCCAGACAGTGCCACACATCCCCAGGGGGGCAAACTGGCCCTATGGCCACTACTTACAACAGATGTCCCCTCCAGTCAGGGTACTGCAACAGAGACGGCTCCACCCAGTGCATGTCGCTCTGACTCAGCTGGGGACAGAGATGGGAAGAGTAAGGCTGAAGGCCGGCACTGCTGCCCACATCCACAACACAGGGCAGGTAAAGCCGAACGCTTGTTCTGCTCATCAGAGAAACCGGGGGAGGGACAGACAGTGACAGCTTTCTCATACCTATGTTGCAGGTGAGGAAACTGAGGTCCAAAAAAGTGATGTCCAAAAAAAGCCAAGGTCACAGAGCTAGCAAGTGGCAGAGCTGAGACAAAAACCCCAAATTGTTGACTCCTAGTCTGGTGCTCTTTTTTGTTTTTGACACAGAGTCTCACTCTGTCACCCAGACTAGAGTGCAGTGGTGCAATCTCAGCTCACTGCAACCTCCACCTCCCGGGTTCAAGCAATTCTCCTGTCTCAGCCTCCTGAGTAGCTGGGATTATAGGCGCACGCCACCACGCCCAGCTAATTTTGTATTTTTAGTAGAGACGGGGTTTCACCATGTTGGTCAGGCTGGTCTCGAACACCTGACCTTGTGATCCACTCGCTTTGGCCTCCCAAAGTGCTGGGATTACAGGCGTGAGCCACCGCGCCCGGGCCTGGTGTGCTTTATACAACACTGCCACCTAAAAAAATTGGAGGGGCGGGTTTGCAGAACTAGCAACCAGAGACCACGCTGGCCAACACTTCCGTGGGGCAAGAGAAGACATTGAGAGCTCGCACCTCAGTCTTGCCTCCAACTTCTAGAGGGACCTAGGCCACGGTCTTCCTGTAAGCTCAGCCCAACCTCACACTTCAGAAAATGTAGCAGTTTCTAGACTACCCACTCCATGACCGGGTGCTAGGTTAGTAACACCTAGTATTGTAGGTACTATGTCAAAGAAGGACCGATGCAGGGACCTTGCACACTAGGACCAAAAGGAAGAAAGGGAATCAGCCTCTTCTGCATAACTGGATCCAGCCTTCCTGTCTCTCCTTTCCTCTCTACAGCCACACCCTCCAATATGGTAGCCACTGGCCACACGTGGCTAACGAACATTTGAAACGTGGTTCATCTGAATTAAGACACACTGGATTCTGAAGACTTGGCAGGAAAAACATATGTAAAATATATCATTAATAATTTTTATACTGATGACATGCTGAAATGATCATACTTTGGATATACTGGGCTAAATAAAATATATTCTTAAAATTAATTTTTACCAGGCATCTTTTTTTTAATAGAAAATATAAATTGATATATGTGGCTCACCTTTTATTTCAGTGCTTAGCTGCCTTAGAAGGAGGGGCTGGCTTTAGGTAAAACGGGCCTTTAAAATCTATTCCCTGGCAGGGCATGGTGGCTCACACCTGTAATCCTAGCACTTTAGGAGGCTGAGGTGGGCAGATCACGAGGTCAAGAGTTCGAGACCAGCATGACCAAAATGGTGAAACCCCATCTCTACTAAAAATACAAAAATTAGCCAGGTATGGTGATGTGTGCCTGTAATCCCAGCTACTGAAGAGGCTGTGGCAGAAGAATTGCTTGAACCCAGGAGGAAGGGGCTGCAGTGAGCCGAGATCACGCCACTGCACTCCAGCCTGGGCAACAGAGCGAGACGCCGTCTCAAATACATACATACATACATACATACATACAAAAAATCTATTCCCTATGACCCCCTTCCCTTGGAGTTTCGATTTCTCACCTTTGGAAATATATTCTTTTGTTAAGCACTGCTGTCTCTACAAACCCAAACTCTGCCACTGCCGCCTTGGGAAACACATTTTATTAGACGTTGTTGGTGGTTTGCTAAGATGGCTCACCCCAGCTCAAGAAATTGGATTATAAAATTTTCAGAAATTTTGCAAGCTATGTTAAAAACAGCCACTTTAAAAGAATAAATGATAAACTGAAAATGAAATAAATTATCTTACAAACAAAGGCGATAAGCACTCAACATCATCGCCTCCTGATTTGCTAGGACCTTTTACTATCTGTGCTTCTGGGGTCAGTCCTACGTGTCTGTATGGTGAAAGGATTATATAAAGCGTGCCCGTGCGCCTCTCTTCTAACTCTGCCTGCAGTGATATCACATCAACAGCTTGATATCAGTCACAGTGGGAGTATTTACACTATGGAAATTGGCAAAGCTACACACCAGGGCTTTTTTTTTGTCCCCCTGAAGAGCTAATTGCTAGATACCTACACCGCAAAGCACTGAGTATTTCCCTCTGAGATCAAGGGACCTAACACAGCAGGAGGGACTGAGTGAAAAAGAGTCTGCAGAGATGAAGAAATAGGGCTCGAGTAGGGAAGTAACTCACCTAAGATCACACAGAAAACTGTCCCAAAGTAGGCCTGGAACCCAGGTCTCCTGACTCCCAGGCCAGCGCCACTGGCCCAAGCAGCAGGCTCTTGTCAGGAAAGCATTCCAGGGAAGACAGCTCCTCAGAGCTGGTGAGGCCCCCCAGAGGCATCCTAGGACTTACCCTCCTGGACAGCAGGTCAAAGCAGAGTTTGTTCTCACTGGTGCCGAAGTTAATGATGCCCTGGAGATGAGAGGTACAGAGGCAGGGTTAGCATGGCAGAGGGGTGCCAATGAAAGGCCCCAGGAGCCCGTGGAGGCAGCAAGGCAAAGTGGGAGCTCTCTGCAACCCCACCCTTCCGACCATCCCTCTTTGCTTTTGCTCAGGGTGTGCCGTCTGCTCAGCTGCCCGATCCCATCTTCCCATTTCTAAAGCTCTGTCCAAATGCCATGTCTTCCAGGAAGTCCACCCTATAACCCCACCTGGAAAGGATCTTTCCTTCTTCTGGATCCCACAGCACTTGATCTGTCCCCTTTAAAGCACTGGTCAGTTTCCACCCCAGGTCACAGGAACTGATGTGCACACCGTATCTCCCCTACTGAGGGTAAGCTCCCTGAAGGACAGATGTGTGCTGAAGACACCACTGTTTCTCTCGAGGGGCTTAGTGGGACTCAATACACATCTACAGAATGAAAGAATACAGATGGTACATTGGCAGTCTGGCAGGAACAGAAGCAAAGGTGGACGCAGATCAAGAAGAAGTTCCTTTGCCAGTGCAAATACTCCCCCAGGAGACCCTGAACATCACCCAGTACCTTGATCCCCACCGCATAGGCATTTATTGTCATAGGAGAGACAGGTAGGCATAACCCAAGCTCTCCCTTACAGAGGCCCCAGGGAGACTCTGTGCAGGCCTCATGTACAGCTAACTCCTAACCCCTTGAGTTTACTCCCCTTGAGTTACTGCAAGAGGAGTAAAGGAAGAAAGACGAAAAAGTAAAACCTGAATGAGCTCAGACTATAACAAAATAAAAGGCAGTGCTCCTTCATGCCCTGGGAAGCAAGCTGCGAAGCTCCTCAACCACAACCAATCTGTCCACACATCCCGGCAGCTCTACCTTCAAAACACATGACAGTCCAACCATGACTCACCCTCCACTGCCGGGACCCTGGTATGAGCCACCATCTATATGACGGCAACAGCTTCCCTCCTCTCCGTGTGTGCACTCTCTTACCTGCCAAGTCAAATCTCCATACAGCAGTCCAAGTCATCTTTCAAAACCCAAAATCAGACCACACTGCTCCTCCTTTGAATACCTCCTATTCCACTTTGTCCAAAATCCAAAGGCTCACCACGTCCTGCGGGGCCCTGCAGGATCTGTCACCTCCCCCTTCCCATCACCTTTCTGACCCCATCACCTGCCCATCTTGTTTTTGACTTTATTCCAGCTCCAGTGGCCCCTCTGCTGTTCCTTGAACTCATCAAGCACCATCCAACCCTGGAGCCTTTGCATGGGCTGTTCCCTCTGCTAGGAATGCTCTTCCCCTAGATAACTGCAAGGCTCACTCGCTGTGATGGGCAGCTTCTAAGGCCCTTGCCTCCTGGTATTCACACCCCTTGAGTGTGTGCTGGGCCTAGCGACATGCTTCTAATGAACAGAATAGGCAGATGTGATGGGATGTCACTTCTGAAGTTAGGTTATAAAGAGTCTGTGGCTTCCATCTTGGGTACCCACGACCTCTCACTCTCTTGAATCACCTGCCCCGAGAGAAGCCAGATACCATGCCATCAGGCAGTTCTGTGAAGAAGCCCACGTGGAGAAGGACTGAAGCCTGCCAATAACCGTGAGAGTGTCATTGGAAGCAGAACCTCCCATCCACTCCCCTAGTCCCAAGTCAATCTTTCAGATTAAACCACAGCCCCAGCTTCACGACACCTTCACAAAAGATCTTGGGGCTGAGCGTAGTGGCTTGGCCAGGTGCAGTGGCTCATGCCTATAATCCCAGCACTTTGGGAGGCCCAGGTGGGTGGATCACCTGAGGTCAGGAGTTCGAGACCAGCCTGACCAACATGGTGAAACCCCATCTCTACTAAAAATACAAAAATTAGCTCGGCATGTTGGTGCACACCTGGAATCCCAGCTACTCGGGAGGCTGAGGCAGGAGAATAAATTGAACCTGGGAGGCAGAGGTTGCAGTGAACCGAGATTGTGCCACTGCACTCCAGCCGGGAGACACAGGGAGACTCCGTCTCTCTCTCTCTCTCCTCTCTCTCTCTCTCTCTCTCTCTCTCTCTCTCTCCTCACACACACACACACACACACACACACACACACACACAGAGATCTTGACACTGAGGCATCCACCAGGACCCTGAACCCCAGAAGCTGTGAACTGTTGTTTTAAGCTGCCAGATTTGAGATCATTTGTCATGTAACAATAAGTAACTAATGGCTGGGCGCAGTGGCTCACACCTGTAATCCCAGCACTTTGGGAGGCTAAGGCCGGCAGGTCACGAGGTCAGGAGTACGAGACCATTCTGGCCAACATGGTGAAACCCCGTCTCTACTAAACATACAAAAATTAGCTGGGTGTGGTGGCGTGCGTTTATAATCCCAGCTACTGGGGAGGCTGAGGCAGGAGAATCGCTTGAACTTGGAAGGCAGAGACTGCAGGGAGCCAAGGTCACAACACTGCACTCCAGCCTGAGTGACAAAGCAAGACTCCGTCTCAAAAAAAAAAAAAAAAAAAAAAGATAACTAATACAATCTCTCACTTTTTCAAGGTTTCTGCTCAAATCATCTCATTAAAATAGCCTTCTATGACCTCCTTCTACCAAATAGCAGCATTCCCAGCCCTCCTATCATTCTCTGTCTTCCTTATCCTGGTTTATTTTTCTCTACAGTACTTACCACCCCATATAGTATATATATATTTTTTCTCTGTTCTTTCACTGTCTGTCTCCCTAACTAGAATATGAACTCCATGAGGATAAGAACTTTGTTTCTGTTCACATCTATATGGTAGATGCTCAACAAATAAAGATTATTAAAGGTTTGTTTGTAACAGCTTTCTGATTTCTGAAGGTATTACGAGAATAGCTTATCCATGGGACAGAAAATATTAATAATAGCAGCTATCATTTATTGAGTAGCACTGTGCTAAAAACTTCATCTGCTTGCTCTCATTTAATCTTGCCTCTTCTACACAGCAGGTATTATTATTCCATTTTATTTTATTTTATTTTTGGTTTTTGTTATTTTGAGACAGGGTCTCACTTCGTTGCCCAGACTAGAATGCAACGGCGTGATCTTGGCTCATTATAACCTCGACCTCCCAGACTGAAGCAATCCTTTCACTTCAGCTTCCCAGGTAGCTGGGACCACAGGGACATGCCACCACACCCAGCTAATTCTTTTATTTTTATTTTTTGTAGAGATGGGGGTCTTGCTATGTTACTCCGGCTGGTCTCAAACTCTGGCCTCAAGCAATCCCTCTGCCTCAGCCTCCCAAAGTGCTGGGATTACAGGTGTGAGCCACCATGCCTGGCCTTGTTATCTCATTTTAGAGATAACTTAAGATTCAAGGGGGTTAAGTAACTAGCTCAGCAACACACAACCTATAAGTAAAACAGTTGCGACCTGAACCTTAGTTCTGCCCTAGCTTCAAAGTTGGATAGTTGACAGGTCGTGGGTCATAATCCATAGAAGAACATCATATGGTTCTTGAATTCCTCCCTCACAAATCAAGGTCCCCTATATTCTTAGTGGGCCATTTTCTGATCCAGGCAATACACCAGGGCCTCTCTAAGCTACATCAGAAGCCCTTTTGGAGGTCAGAGAACCATAACTCCAACCTCACAAGAGCAGGCTGGATGCTGCCTTATTGGTCAAGGTAGGGTACCCCACCCTGCAGTTCCCTCTTGGGTCCCAGCAGGAGGGGAGCTCCACTTACACTGGGGTTCTTGTCCTCATTATACTCATCCATGTGGTAGGTCCTGTAGCCCTCCTCAGCCAAATCCCAGAACCATTTAATCATTCTTCCTCTAGAGGACAGGTAGGAGGTATCAGAGGAGAGCATGGCAGGATCACCCACTCCAGGGAGCTTCTGGTCCAGTTTTCTAGAGCATTCTCCTTCCAGATCATCCCCATGGCTCCTATCCATGTCCTGCGTGCAGGTGGGGCCCAGACAGGTGGTGGGAGCCCTGAAGTTCTTTTGAGGAAGGATGAACATCTGCAAAAGGAGAAAATGCACAGAAATCAAGGGATTCCCATAGCACCAAGTATCAGAAAGGAATCAGGGTCATGGGAGTCCCCTTTCTCTTATCTGCCCCCTCCTTTAGGTTTATGGACTCAAATCCTGTGTCCCTTAGTTATAACCATATGTACAATGATGTCAACAAGAAAACTCTGTTCAGGACCTAGTATGTGCCAGGGACTGCACTTGCCACGTGGATGTGACTTTAATGGATTGCTGCTTTAGTGTGTTCTACTTCTACAAAAGATTTTCAGTCGCTGCAGCCTAACCGGTCATCAACATTCTTTTTCCATTCTTGCTCACCTCAATTACAAAATGCCAAGTTAAAATTTCCTGAGTTAAAGCAGAGCATTGCCTGGGGGCCTCATGGTGTAAAAGGCAGGATGAGATTACGTGGTGGTCTGCGGCAGATGGGGGAGGAAGTGGGAACTGACGGGAGGGAAGAATGGGGGTCTCCATAAGTGCAGGCACCCCAGGCAGAGCTCCAGGGCCTGCCTCTTCAGTCTTGAAGAAAGTAGGTGCGGACACCAAGTAGAGGGTGGTCTACTCAAGCCTGCGGGTGTGAACGCCTAGACCAAAGTTCAGTAAACTATGAGTCATTATATCGTAACTCCTGGCCAATTTTCCCAGTCCTGATGCTCAACACAAACTCTGACACACGGGCGGACCAGAAACTCAGGGGATACACGCCATTAAATTTTGCTCCTCAAAGTCTTCTTGGGGGTCCTCCCTAAATTGGCTGAGCTCTCCCGAGAGCGCTCACCTCAGGCTCTCCCGACAAACCAGGTCTGAGGAAAGGCAGCAGGGTGGGCGAAGGCTGGGGTGGGCGCAAAACCTGGTGCCTGGGGACAGCGGGGTTTGAGCCTCCGGGCGTCCAGCGGGACGGCGGCGAATCCACAGCCAGACACCCGTGCCCGATCAGGCCTTGGAATCCCGTAAGAGGGGCGGCTACCGCTCACCAAGAACCGAAACGGCCTTCTACAGGGCAGAGGACGCCTGGCGAGAGACGGCTCCAGGTTTCCAGGCGGAGGAAGTGTGATGGGGCCAAGGACTCTGAGATGGAAGGGCAGAGGCTTTTGCAAAGTGCACAGAGGGAGGCCTGAACGGCTTCCACCTCTGCAAAGTGGGGGATCCCACCTACTTGCTGGAGCTGGAGGAGGCAGCGCGGACACTAGGCGGGCATGCGTCACGTGTCGGTTTCCTCCGCCCGGAAACGCCCTCTGGCGCTTTACGCGCGGATGAGGACAGCACCGTCCTGCGCTCAGCGTGCCCAGACTAGCGGACCAAGGGCCGTCTGCTGCGGGCCGGGCTTCCGGGACTGTTCAGTGCGCGGTTCGTCCCCTCGCAACTCAGGCCTGGGGCCGTCTTGGCTGGGCCTGCGCTTTAGGGGTCGCACACAGACAGGGTCGCCCCGCAGGATTGGGAAAAGGGGGATCGGAAAAAGGGAAAGGGGCGGAGCGCCTGTTCCCACTCCCACTCTGGGTGGCCTGAGCTTGCGGGCCGCCTCCAGGCCGGGTCAGCCACCTCCTTCTGCCTCCTGGCCTTGGTTCTCCGGTTTTCAAAGGAGGTGAGCGCCACAGAAGTGTCTTGGCAAAAGTATGCTTGGCTGCGGCCCACACAAAGGGCCTTTTAAATTAGGGTGCGAGCATCCTTATGGCCTTTCATCGCAGCTTGTGATTTCTGCCCCTTTCATTTGTAGGAGATTTTCTTTAGCCCTCATAGGTTCTTAGTTGGAGGGGACTCCTGTTACGAAAGACAACGAGAAAAACAAACAGAAGTTTACTGACATGTATATTTCATTTATACATGAGAAATACTGAGGGAATGCGTTGTTCTCAAAGAGCTGACTTTGAATTACAGTTTTACAGCGTCTTCAACAAAGAACAGTAATTTTTTTAAGTTACAAGCGAAGAAATAGGACTTTGAATCTCTCCAGGAAGAACTTGTGAGGTTAAAAAAAAAAAAAAGGACAAATAAAAGCCATTTAGTCAAGCTTATTACTGTAAGTTCCTCTGGTACCATCTCCAGGCCGTAGGAGTCTGAGGTAGACAGAGGGACAAGATATCTTTTGTCTTTGTAAACCTATGTCCTACTTTTTGGTAAATACGGCCAGGGTAGAGAGCTTTCCTGACTCTGCTGCTTCTTGTCTTTAGCACACGAATCCTTCATGTTTTGGGAAGGCACATCCTGGTCTCCCACACGTGCCTGCAATATTTGTTCAAGTCTGGCTAGGCGTGAACATGCCTGTCTGTAATCCCAACATATTGAGAGGACGAGGTGGAAGCATCCCTTTAACCCAGGAATTTGAAACCAGCCTGGGCAACATAGGGAGACCATGTCTCTACCAAAAAAAAGTTTGTTTTGTTTTGTTTTTTGTTTTTTTGAGAAAGAGTCTCCCTCTGTCACTCAGGCTGGAGTGCAGTGGTGTGATATCGCTCACTGCAGCCTCCGCCTCCTGGGTTCAAGTGATTCTTCTGCCTTAGCCTCCCGAATGGCTGGGACTACAGGCACGCACCACCACTCCCAACTAATTTTTGTATTTTTAGTAGAGATGGGGTTTCACCGTATTGGCCAGGCTAGTCTCAAACTCTTGACCTCAGGTGATCTGCCTGCCTCAGCCTCCCAAAGTGCTGAGATTATAAGCGTGAGCCACCATGCCTGGCCAAAAGGTTTTTGTAAATTAGCTAGATGTGTTGGCATGTGCCTGTGGTTTCAGCTACTTGGGAGGCTGAGGTAGGAGGATCGCTTGAGCTTGGGAGTTTGAGGTTGCAGTGGGAATGTCTCTGAACTCTGGTCTGGATGACAGAGTGAGACTGTTTCAAACAAACAAAAACCTAAAGAGAAACAGCTTCAAATTATTATGAAGCAAATGGCATTTGACTTTAAAAATTGTTTTATATTCATAATAACATTTAATATGATCTGCCTTTTTAACAAATTTTTAAATTGTGAATATAGGTACAATGCTGTGCAGCAGATCTTCAGAGCTCATTCATCTTGCTTAACTGAAACTCCATGCCTGTTCATTATCAACTCCCATTTCCCTTTCTAATCAGACCCTAGAAACCATCATTTGACTCATTGATTCTAGGAATTTGACTATTTTAGATACTTCTCATACAAGAAATTTTGTAGTATTTTGCTTTGTGTGATTGGCTTAAGTGGTTATGCATTATCATTTCACATAATGTCTTCAAGGTTCATCCATGTTATCGCATATTTCAAAATGCCTTCTTTTTAAAGGCTGAATAGTATTCATTGTGTGTATATACTACATTTTCTTATTCATTTATTTGTTGCTGGCCATTTAGTTTATCTCCACATTTTGGCTATTGTGAATAATGCTGGAATGAACACAGTAGTACTACTATCTCTTCAAGATTCTGATTTCAATTCGTTTGGATAGGAATCCAGAAGTGAGATTGCTGGATCATAAATGATACGTCTATTTTTAATTTTTTAAGGAACCTCCATATGTTTTCCATAGCGACTGCACCATTTTGTATTTTTTTCTTAATGTGTTTATCTTAAATTTTCTTTAATTCAGCAGTATTTCTTTTTATTTATTTTTAACTGACAAAGATTGTATGTATTTATGGTATATGACATATTGTAATATATATCTACATTGTGGAATGGCTAAATCAAGCTATTTAACAGATACATTTCTTTCATATACTTATTTTTTGTGAGAACATTTGAAATCTGCTTAACAATTTTTTTTTATTCAATATACTTTTATTTATATAAACAGACCTCAGGGCTGGATTTGGCCTGCAGGTTGCACAGATTAGTAGGTCCAGCAAACCATCATGGCACACGAATACCTATGTAACAAACCTGCGCATTCTGCACACGTATTCCTCCCCCACTTTTTTTTTTAGAAGAAATAAAGAAAAAAAAGATTGGGGACACATAACTTTTTTTTTTTTTGAGACAGAGTCTCTGTCTGTTGCCCAGTCTGGCATGCAGTGCCGTGATCTCAGCTCACTACAACCTCCACCTCCTGGGTTCAAGCAATTCTCCTGCCTCAGCCTCCTAAGTAGCTGGGATTACAGGCATGCCCTACCATGCCCAGCTAATTTTTTTATATTTTTGGTAGAGACAGAGTTTCACCATGCTGGCCAGGCTGGTCTGGAATTCCTGACTTCAGGTGATCTGCCTGCCTTGGCCTCCCAAAGTGCTGGGATTACAAGAGTGAGCCACCGCACCTGGCCAACGTTTTGTATTCTTCCCAATAGCATGCAAGGGTTATAGCTTTGCCAATACTTTTTGTCTTTTGTTTATTCAGTAATATGCATCCTGACAGCTGTGCAATGATACGGAGATTTTCATTTGCATTTATCTGATGATTAGTGGTACCAAACATTTTTTCATGTCTATTGGCTATTTATATGTTTTCTTTGGAGAAATGTCTATTCAAGTCCTTCATTCATTTTTAAATTGGGTTATTTATTTAATATTGGAGCTGTAGAAGGTATTTATATATTTTGGAAATAAACTGTTTATCAAATATAGGTTTCCAAATATTTTCTACCATTGTATAGGTTGCATTTTTGATAGAGTAGCACCTGACTTTAATTTACTCAGAACAACTCTTGTTTTAGTGATCCAGTAATTTATATACTTGATCTTTCTAACATAATAGACCCTAGTTAATGTGGTTTTTGAGCATGTAAAATGTGCTAGTGTGCCTAAGGAACTGAATTTGTAACTTAACTAACTTCGGCTCACTTAAATTTTAAAAACTAATACTTTATTCAGTTATTGTAAACATTTTTAGTATTTTTAGAATAACCTGGGTATGTGAATCTACTTTTTCACCTGTACATTTAATAAAATCTAAATAAAGATTAAGACTTTTCAATTAAAATTTAGCATCTGCATTGAGATGCCTCGTAAGTTTGGAGACCTAGTATAGTGAAAGACCTAAATATTTCATTAGTAATTTTTACATTTATTAAATATTGAAATGCTAATATTTTGGATGTATTGGGTTAAATAGAATATGTCATTAAAATTAATTTCATCTGTTTCTTTTAACGTTTTTAATGTGACTACTAGAAAATTCTAAATTAAATATATGGCTTGGATTATATTTCCGTATAAATCATTTTTTAAAGTCAGCTGTTTATTATTATGATTAAACTGACAGTGTCACTAACAGCCATAATTTTCTCACAAATGACTGTATATTATCACAAAATTATGGTCTCATTGGTTTATCTTAGTCTTTGTTGAGCAAGTAATAGAGAGATAAATGGACCCCACAAGAATTTTTTTATTTCTCCAGCATGTTTTTACATTGTAAGTTGTATATAAACCAACCACCAAAATCAGATTATATAATGTTAAAGTTAAGACACTAGTTAATGAGCAATCTCAAAAGTCAAGAAAAGCATGTGAAAGGAAACATAGGATTGTTGCCTTGCTGAGAGGAAGGGCTGTGCTGAGACATGAATCCCAAAAACTCTTTTTAAAAATTACCTTTACTCACAGGGCAACTTGTTTTTGATGATGTTTTGTTTCAATGATTTCCATTTTCATATGATGAAGAGAAGAAAAATAATCTGTGAAGTAATATAAATATCAAATATCAATGGTTCAAAGGATTGCAGAGACGATGGGAGCTCAGGTGTCATTATTTATTAAGTCACATTTTGTTAGAAAAAGATGAATGAAATCTACTGACATTTAATTAATAATGTTAATGATAATAATGCTGAAAGATTTAATGTGATTGTCAAATGTTCAGTCTTCGAAGATGTTACTTTGGGACAATAGATCGGGTGAGTTAGGCAGAGGGTCCGACTTGGAGAAGGCCAGCCAAGACTTATGACCTAAGACAGTCTAGCTGGTCTCCATGGTTGCTAGGGTTTCGAAGCATCCCAACATCTGAGAACCAGGAAATTCTTGGGGCAAACATAAAAATGCCTGAGGTATCACCAGTCATGTATACAGAGCAGAGATGAGAAAAATACAGCCATGCCTCTGTGGCCAAGTGTTTGGAACGCAGCTGGGTGATAAGTTAACGCTGCCTGTGGGCTCTGTGCAGAAACGTTCCGCCCTCCTCCTCCCCACCATGTTGAAGCAACGCTTTTGTGCCAGAGGCAACATAGAGAGTGGATAGAACAGAAACTTTGAAATAGACCCCAGCTGTACTTATTATTAACTAAATAACCTCATATAAGTTACTTAACTTTTTTGAACTTTAGTTTTCCCATCTGCAAAACTGGACAAATAAAATTGACTTTATAGAATTATTAGAAAACTAAATGTTAGAAAATACATATGCATATATTTTTATGTATCCTTATAAACATATACACATACCCAAACGTATATCCTTATGTTATACTAGGAACTACCCAGACGGCACCCCAAATTTAGTTCTCTAAACAGCTATCATTCTTATCTAGGGAGCTAAAATGAACAAATCTTAACCTAAATGTCAAAAATTCCAAAAACATAGAATGCCATGAAAGCGTACACAAATACTGTATCTACTGCTGGAATATGTGTTCAGTTTATTAAGAAACTAGATAGGAAAAAATTCCTATTAGCTAATTTGTACTACGTTTAACTTTACAATGTCAAATTTTTAACAAAAGCCTTTTGTTCTCACTACTACTTAACTAAAGCATTCACTCGACTGATGATATAAATCACAGTATTTGTATAATTTAGACATACATGTGCAATAGCAATATTTCTTTAAAATGCACTAATGGCTATAAAGGAACTAAAAAGACATGCTTTAAGTAACTAATTGCTTTTTGGAAATACAGGATGAACTCAAGCATAACTGAATTTTCTGATTATCTATCCCCAGTGTAGACTGCCCATCTTATTGGTAACATACAAGCTATAGAAAGACAGTCTGGATATTAATTTTGAACCACCTCTGGAATAGTGCCTAGAGACCACTTAGAGGACAGAATATAGTCTTTAATTAGGACAAACTCCATTTTCTTTTTCAAAAACATTACTATTTGTTTAGCAAAAGATAAGTATTATAAATGCTTATATAATAAATATTCCTGAAACTAGATCCTTCATTTGTTTATTTGGGTTTAGTTTTTAATGAAAATACTTTCTAATATTTAATTTTTCTTTTTACTTAAAAAAATGTATTCTTTAATTAAAAGGTGCTTTTCCTAACCAATTATTTCTGAGTCTTAGAAAAAAATTGATGGGAACCTTACTCCATTACCTTAAGGCTGGTGAGTCCTGATATTTTACAAGCCTAGAAACATAAAGTGTCCAGTCTGGTTCAAGAATATTTTGTTGAGTTTCTGTGCATGAACAAACAAGTAATTAAATGACAAAAGTAGCATCTTATCTTTTATGTTATAAGAATAATTTTCTATACTGTAGCCATTTTCTCCTTAAATAACCTTTTGTTTCTGTCTGCAAACATTGAAACATAATCTGGTTTAATTGTTTTTTGACTCCTTAGTGTGCTGCTGGTTGTGCAGAAGGTTTATCCACGAGTTGCATCTAACGAAGGTTTTAGAACCCTCCAGAAGTCTGTTAAACATCTGCTGTACACTCTGGACTCCCCAGCTCAAGGTATTATTTTTCCATCTTACTGTGTTAAATTCAGTGTCACAAAGCCCATTGGAAATATAAAGCAGAGTGCAATGAAAGTAATCATGTAGAGATGATATTATTCTTTGGTGGGGACATATGCTATGAATAAATCTGGATGTCTAGTTAATTGAAGTGTGGAGAAAGGGAGAAATGACCAAAAAGAGGGAGCTGTGGCTTTCTAGGGTTTTTATTTAGGTGAAAATGATCTCTGTTAGCTTGTAAAACTATGTTTATACTTGGTATAGAAAAAAAAAATCAGGGAATATGCCTCAAAAAATAGATTTCTACCCTACTATTTGAAACAAAGCCTAAAGTGAATTGCAGTACTTTTAACTTCATTTTCAAATTTTGATTTTATAATTAGAAGTTCTTTCATTGGCAAAAATATGCCCCTCAATCATCTTGATATCAGAGCATGAATAGATTGATGTAAATACAATGCCATGCCCAGTAAGACAAGGTGTATCATGTTGCTAGTGAGTCACAAAATGTCCCTTTGGCACATCTAGGATAGTACTGTCTACACTCACATGGAAACATACGGATATATACACACAGACACATACAGACAAAGGTTTGGAGATGTAAGGAATAAATCCCTACTTGCCAAGTTTGGTTAACAATTTATCTCTGGTGAATAAATTTAGAATCATGCTTTCTCAGCTGAGTTTGTCAGCTTTTACATATGTTGACTTTGTCCTTTAGATTACAAAATAAGCATCCTGAGATCGTCAGTTCAAAAGCTGATTGTTCATTATATAGTCTTGAAATATCAATTTTCATATAAAAAGAAAGCATGTCTATGAAGGTTTTGAAGAATTCTTACTAGAGGGTTCAACAATACTCTTGGATGTCATTTTCTATTAGTGTAGAGCATTTTTTTAATATCTACAGTTACAGAATTGATGGTTACCTTGCAGGATTGACTATTACTAAATTTGATGGTTTTGACGACCATTAGAAAAACAGGATTACTCTAAAAAAATAGTTCAGGCTAAAAAACCAGACAATGCACTAACAAACATAATTATTTCCTCCGTATGCTTTTCATATTTGTATTTTAAAGGCTTAAGAACTTAATGTTTCTCCTTACTGCCTTTTCCTTTATATCTTCAGACTCACACCTTATAATTAATATAAAGTAATACATTTATATATATGTGTGTATATATATATATATATGTATGTGTGTGTCATACACACACATATATATATATAAACTTACATGTGTATGTGTGTGTGACCAAACTGAGATTAGAACCTAGATCTGCATATCTCCACAGCTAAGTCCCATGAGCTCTTTTAAACAGCCTCTCCTAAACATTTACCTTCTGAGACATGCTTGCTTCTGGGTTATCTCACTGGGACATGCAAGTACCTGCTTAACCTCAGAATGGCCCCCACTTTCAGCCACTGATGGAGCTTGGCTCCCCATCCACATTTATCATTCTGTGGGAAGCCACATGCTACATTTTTTCCACTGCCTTTCCCCATTCCTCTCCACACTCTGATTTCTACCCACTTCCCGCACACCATTTTTATCTCTGATCCAACCTGAAGTATGAGCATGCTTCACGGTTTCTTCAGGAGCCTCCTTTGCAACCACGAAAATAGAGAGATGCTAATAAACACCAGGGAAGAAGGTTGCCTCCTAACTTCCTGTCTCAAGATATCTAATTCTCAGCTCGGCTCCAGCTAGGATCCTTGCTACACAGTTAATACACTCCATAGTAAGTCCATTTATAAATATTGAGTTTTGGGAGCAGAGATTATCTTTGTGACTCATTGAAATTTGCTCTTTTGCAAAACAGTACATGATATAAAATTACATTTTTAGGATGTAATTTAGGATAGAAAGCAATCCTTACTGATAAAAAGAGGTTATCTATGTACCATATTTCTGTGTCTGTGAATACAATTTTATATATGCCTAATCTTACAAATAAAAAAGAAGTAAATTTCAGTTTTTAAGGGTCTGTAACAGTTTCCACTTCATTAAGGCCTGATGAGTATAGTATTTCTTTCAATATGCTTTATAGTCCTTAGTGACCAGAGGGAAAAGTCTCTACGTAACTTCAGGGTCAAGTCTATCATTGATAATATACAGTTAATTTTCTATTAGTTACTTATTTTAATGGCTTGATGAAAAACTCTATAGCCACATAGTATGCAAATACCAATTAGCTTGCTCAGCATCATGTAGGAGTTCAAAGTGAGCAAAATTTGATCTTAGAAAAAGAGTTTTATATACCTTTGCATTGCAAAAGCATAAATCTCAACAGATTTTTAAATCTATAATTATTCTATATATAGAAGCCAATATGTAATAGATATTACTATTGTTAATTAGGTTTATTTACTCTGGGCATCCCATTCATTCTTGTTCCTTTAACTCTCTGATGCATTACTATTATTAGAGCAATAAATATTCAGCTGCATCATGAACAGAGCAAGGAAAACTCCACTTTGCTGAACAGGAAAAACTGAGACAGCAGCCCTGTAAGATCATAGGGGCTGTACAAACGTTACTTAAACATGACCGATGCAGGTGACAGACAAGGAGATTTTTAATTCTGGAATAGTCTTTTTTCACACACATGCTAATTTAAATAAAATTAATAATCAGCACCAGAAAAGAATGGATGATTGCATAGTTTTGTACTAGTACCTTTGTGTGTGTGTGTGTGTGTGTGTGTGAGACAAGAGTCTCACTCTGTCGCCCAGGCTGGAGTGCAATGGTGCCATCTCGGCTCACTGCAACCTCTGCCTCCCAGGTTCAAGTTGACTTTCCTGCCTCAGCCTCTGAGTAGCTGAGATTACAGGTGCCTGCTATCACGCCCAGCTAATTTTTGTATTTGTAATAGAGTGGGGGTTTCAGTTTCACCAGTTCGGCCAGGCTGGTCTCAAACTCCCGACCTCAGATGATCCATCCGCCCTGGCCTCCCAAAGTGCTGGGATTACAGGAGTGAGCCACCGCACCCAGCCCTGTGCTACTACCTTTTTAGAAGGCTTTGGGTTGCACTAACTAGAGACAACACAAGAACTATTGAAGCTGGTAATAAAATATCCCATTGAAAGTGATTAGGCCAATGCTAAAAATGACGGCATTGAAACATACTGGATTATTTACAAGGAATGAGTAGAGTCTGAAGAGAAGACTGAAACAAATGATACCATTTCCCTAAAGGAGCCAAATTAAAGCATTGGATTTATGATGCTTTTATTTATGTAGGGGCCATTTAAAGCATTTTCATTTTCAATTTTTATGTGAGTGCTATTGCACACTTACTCTTTTATGATACAACCTTATGCAGCAGGCTGAATCAGGGACCTATTTAACTTCTGGGGGTAACTCATGATGTTGAATTAGATCTTCATATGTGGTTTCCATTAGACCAAACTTAGTGACTGCCCACCACACTGTGCACCTTCATATTATTTGAGAACACTCAGAACAGTTCTGTTAACATCAGTCAATTTGCATTCACAGCTGTGTTCAATTGAGATTAGTGGCTGCTTTTTGAAAGATAGAAAATATAGAGTAGTGACGGCAGATGTTTCCTGAGGCTACATTCTAACAACTGAAGGCAAAAAAAAAAAAAAAAAAAAAAAAATTCCAGTGATCCATAAGACTAAAATTGACTTCATTTGATTAACAAATCACGTGGTAGTCAATCTTCATTATAGTACTCAGCAGTCATCTATATATGCAGGTCCTGAGATAAAATAATGTAGTGGCTTGATGCACAAAGGACTTGTTAGAAATGCATATGCTTGACCATTGGGATTATTTTGACCGGTAGCCATCTATTTCCTATAAATATCACAAATATTTCCAACAAAAGAGCATAGATGTTTTTAATAAAATTCTTTGGAGAATAATTCTGCAGATTTCTGCATTTTCTCCTCATTAATTTGACCTGGGATGGTTTTTGCTGAGGAAAAAAATCTTTAAGCAAACATGTTAAATATTTACCTATATAAAAATTATTACTTTAGGTGACTCCGATAATGTAACGCGTGTGTGGAGCGAGGATGATGGACAGACATTATCTCCAAGCAGTCTGGCTGCACAGTAAGTCTTTGTTTATTTCTAAATAGGTAGGTAACTTGCCTGAATAAGCAAAACAGTTTTTAAACATAATTCTCTTATCAGTATATATAAGCATGGAATAAAAAAATCAACTATTGACTGAGCAAAGGAAAGGGCATAGTCCAAGTGAAGTAAAATTGAAACTTATTTTTTGATATTATTTAATGATACTTTAGGATTGCACAAGAAAATCTCTTTTTCAGTTCCAAGCTTGCATAACTAGATGTAATGTGTCATTCTGGATTGGTTATCTTATGCCTATGAGGATGATCTGGCTAGACGTCCAGTTGCAGACGCTTTTCTTTCACCACAATGTATAAGTATCTGTCTTACTATATGCAGGCTGCTATAGCAAAATATCACAAAGTGAGCAGCTTATAAACAAGCCTCCTAATACCATTGTCTTTGGGGTTTGGAGTTCAACATATGAATTTCGAGAGGGCATACTCATTCATACCATAGTAGCCTCCAATTTTTTTATTACTATTTTTTTGATTTCTAAAGAATCAAAATATGTTTTATGTGCAAGCAATATAATGCAAAATGTGTTTGCTTTCAGTGGTATTCAGTTAGGCAAAACTGTAGGCAATTTAATTTGGGGCTTTTATTGGCATATATAAAGTCCCAGCAATAGGCAGTGGAAATAACAGAGCAACTCTGCTGTCTAAAGACCGTTAATGTAAGCAGATCCTGAAGTAACTGTGGTAATTATGGTAAAAAGTGCAAACAGTTGCTTATGGTAGTTAATTGAAGCAAATTCCCATAGTTCAAGGCAAATTTAGAGACTAGATGGCCTGCCTGTTAGGTAAAGTTTGCTTTAGCCTATAAATTATGCTATTGAAATTCTTTGATTTTAGTACGTTTTTGTGCCAACAGAAATTTATACAAATAAAAACAAACAGGCGTTTGTTTTTATTTGTATAAAATAAGTACTCTAAAAAGAGTACTTATTTTTAACCATGTTTTTCTTTTTCTAAAATAGAATTTATATAGTTGTCTACAAACTTCTTCTTATTTAAAGGGAAGTTCTCCAACTCTGAGTAGATTCTGGCCAAAATCCTTGCATAAACGGCCTCCTCCTGTTTTGCTGCCATCTCCCTCAGCCTCTATGGTAGCTGACCCAGGTGTTTCTCCCAGAGCAACCAAGCCCTCAGGCAGTTTCTCCTTAGCCAGGCTGCCATGTTTCAAATAGTCATGTCTTTTAATCACATTCCCTATATGGCCATCAAATATAATAATAGCAAAATACCTTTAAACTGAGATAACTGCATACTTATTGCTGAAGCCAGGTATTTTTTATCAGAGCCTTGAGGCATCCATAGCATTGATAATGTCAGCACCACAGACCTGCAAATTCCACAGCAAATGTAGTTAGTTGCTGACAGCTAGCTGACAGTTTATTAGGAAGAATTCAATACTTCTAAGATGGCTCTTGTTGTGATGGATGAAATTAAGGTATTTCTTATCTCCAGACTTCCTTTCCATTCTGGCTTTAAAATAATCACAGAGTGGCAATACTGGTATAAGATAAAAGTTTTTTTGGCTCAGAATTTTCTAGAGAAAGATGCTCAAAAATACTTTTCCCTCATAGCTCTGCTTTCTCCTAATTATTTTTGTTCTAAAGTCATTATTTTGATTGTTTTGTGTTTGTACTTATGCACATGAATGTGCACCTCCAGACCCTTATCTTTTATTGTAAGTACTGTTGGGAAGTAGGTAGGATTTTGTATAAAGGATTACTCAAGTGTTTTAAGGGAATAATTGGGCATTTATGCCAAAACTGTGGCATGTAGATATGGGATCTTACTTTGGAGTAAACTAAGTCTAATCTCGAAAATTTTTGTAATCAAATGTTCTTTATGAAACTAAGAGAATGGCTTAGATGATATTTCAAGGTCAATTCTAGCCCAGCTGTCCTCTATTTTAAGCTTGATAGTACACCATGAAAATCTCTTGTTCTAGTCCATCTAGTAAATTAAGCCAATATTTTGCTCTTGAGCAGTGCACCAAGTGGAAATGGCTCTATGTTGTAACAATGATGACAGAGAGAAAGACAAACACAAAAGAAGGAAGGGCAATATTGGGAGCTGTGGGGAAAGATGAGGAGAGGAAGGGAGAACCACCTTACTGAAGCAGGAGAATGACCTGACATGTGCTCATCCAGAGATGCCTCATTGGGCACTTCTCAGTTAAATGCCCAGTATCTCTGCAGTTTCCTACATATCTTTTCCTTATGTATTTATCCTTTCAATAGATATTAACTCAAGGGTATGATATACAAAACACAAATGCTACATATTCTGTGATGGGGATGGGGTCATGGGTGTACAGGGAGTGAGATACAAAACTAAATGGATCATTCTTTCAAGTTGCTCAGAGGAGAAATGTTTATTTTGAAACTTATGCTTATCACTATAGCCAAATAAAATGATGGATTCTTCTACGCTTCTTTCCCCAAAATAGATGCGGTCAGTTTATAATTGTTCTCATAATTTCATTTGTCTCTTTTTTGATGTTTTGGATTTTCAAGTCCCATCTTCCAGCTTATCTTTAGAATATTCTTTCTGTCACTGCTTCCCACTTCCCTCAACATTCTGAAACTATCATATATTTCAGGACACCTGCTCAGGATTTTTTGAGCAAGTGTTGTGAGTATGTTGGTTATTAGATCTTGGCTTGATTTGATTTGACTTGACTCACTGATATAAGTGGACCACAGTCCATGAACCTTGATTCATATCTTCATATTACACAGGTAAATTATAGAACAGGGTTAGTTTTGTCACCTGTCACACTCCTATTGCATTTTTAACAGTAATAATGTGATTTAAAAATTTCCCTGATAGTTTCTTTTATTTAGGACAGAAAACTTACTCTAAGAATACACTCTCCTGTCCTTCATTTGTGAATTGATAAATGGCATGATTATCTATAAGGAGGCCTTGATAAATAATGAAGCTAACTGTCTAAAATCTCAAAGGTCTGAGACCACCAAATATAGTATTACCAAGAATGTCTAGTCAAGAAAATGCCTATGCACAAGCACAAGTGCCTGTAAAATGGATGCTTTTTTTTTTTAAAATATAAAGGCTATGAATAGTATTTAAATGAGTCAGCCCTCTGACCACTTTGCTGTGCTCTGACTGCCAAGTTAGAGACTTTTTTTGCCATTTATTTATTTTTTCTTTTAAAGTTCCTCAAGGATCCTGTGTTACTAACCCACATTTAAACACCCTGAATCTTCTTTAATATTAATGAAACATTTTCCTAAATTTATTAGCTATGCTAAGATTAATTAGTCCCACTCACATTTTAATAAAATCTAAGTTAAACATTCAATAGGACTAGTTAATTTGGGTATTGCACAGTTTGATTCAAAACAGATGATCCCCAAATCAGCCATTGACATTTATTCTATCTTTACTGTACATAAAATTCAATAGTAGACACTAAGGGAAGAAGTTACAGAATAAATAGAGATGCAGCCTCACAGTTGAAATGACAGGGCACGCATAATACGCACATACTCATTCACATAGCCTTACTCACATAGCCTTAAAATTCTTAGGCTCTGTCTTCACATGCCAATCACTTTGAAAGGAAACCAGAAAGTGGTTAATTTGGAAACACTAAATTGGTTGTTTGGAGGAAAAAGGAACTTATATTGGTCCATTGGATCCCATTAGTTCTTTCTCATCACAATTAAATGAATTCAAATCTAGTTATTCAATATTATAGATGGAAAGGACCTAGCAGATCATCTAGCCCCTAGCTTTCAATTGACAAGAGAAGAATTGGAGAGTTAGAAGGGGGTTGCCAGATTTAGAAAATAAAAAGAGATCACGCGGTCAGGAGTTCAAGACCAGCGTGACTAACATGGTGAAGCCCCTTCTCTACTAAAAATACAACAATTAGCCAGGCATGGTGGCATGTGCCTGTAATCCCAGCTACTCAGGAGGCTGAGGCAGCAGAATCACTTGAATCCGAGAGGCAGAGGAGGTAGTGAGCCAAGATTATACCACTGCACTCCAGCCTGGGTGACAGAGTGAGACTCCATCTCAAAAAAAAAAGAAAAAAAGAAAAAAGATAAAAAGAAAAATTTTTAAAAATTGCAGGACTTGTGGGATGTATTTACACACAAAAAGATTATTCATTGTTTATCTATGATTCAACTTTAACTGGGAGTCCAGTATTTTCTCTGGCAACCCTTACCAATGCCTAGAAATTGCCTTAAGATGACCTATGATGGAATATTAAAATAATTAATTATAAAGATAGTACACATGGAAGAGGCAAGTGCTCAGAGAATCCAGAGAGGTGCTGCCATTGTACAGTTAAACTGGACGAAGGAAGACATCCATAGTATTTCAGTGTCCCAGCCAACCAATGCCCAACAACCAGGGACCAAAATGGCTTTGCTTTATTTTCATATGACTTAATTATGGTATTCTTTTCTAATTCTGCAGGCTCCTAATTCTGGAAAACTTTGAAGATGCCCTCTTAAATATATCAGCAAATAGTCCTTATATTCCTTACTTGGCATGTGTGAGAAATGTGACTGACAGTTTGGCCAGGGGTTCACCAGGTAATACTTTTCTTAATCAAAATGCCGCTCATGGTTTCTATTTCTGTTCTGAAGTAGTGAGTTTTTGAGACATTTGCTTACACAAAAAAGAAAATCTGTAAAATCATTTTATTTTGAGCTGGAGTCTCACTCTGTCGTCAGGCTGGAGTACAGAGGCACAATTTCGGCTTACTGCAACCTCCGCCTCCCAGGTTCAAGTGATTCTCCTGCCTCAGCCTCACACCCGTAGGGGTGCGCCACCAAGCCTGGCTAACTTTTGTACTTTTAGCAGAGATTGGGTTTCACCATGTTGGCCATGATGGTCTCAATCTCTTGACCTCATGATCTGCCCAAAGTGCTGGGATTACAGGTATGAGCCACTGCACCTGGCCTGTAAAATCTTAGTTTCCATATGCATCAGTTTCAGTCTGGTGATTTGATATACGAGGGAATGTCTAGTCGTATTATCATATTATTCTGTTGCTGCTACTAGCACTAGCTGGCCACCTGGACAAACTTTAATATAAAATGGCCATATAATGAATGGGTAATGTGATAATGGCCACTGGGACAAACCTTCCAAGTGTCTGAAGTCATTAGGGGTTCACATGACCCTTCATGACATTTTTATGCTCTTAACAATCTTAGTTGTTAAAAAATGTTAAAGCATGATAATACAGAGTTCTGAAAGTGGGTGTAAATTACACAAACAAAGGCATTTTGTGGCAGACTATTTTTATTTTCTATCCTTACCCACTTTATTTGCAATTTTCTGCCTACATGGGTAACCACAAAGATTATATTTAATAAAATGTTTCTTTTTTTGAGAGAAAAGACCTATTTTCTCACATTTTCTAGGACACACACATTCTTTTTTCCCACACTAAAAAAAGTTTTCTGAGAGTTAATGGCAAGCAAATAGCACAACAAATATTTAAGTCTGGTCTTTGTTTATAAGGAAAAATTAATCAAGGTTGGAAAGGCCTATTTATACCACGGTGATTCGACAACCTCTTCTCTCCAAAATACTTCAACTTAATAGTATATCCAAAAGTCAGGAATAAAGCATAGTCAGATCACAAAGAGCCAAAACTATGTAGCATGCTAGGAGTATTTTTATCTCTAAGCAGAATATCTATGAATATTTTTAAAATAATGAACTCTATTGTCCCCATGGTTCAAATAAAGGTTAAATTTCCACTCATCTTATATTTATATTGAAGTAGGCTATTATCTTAGACAAAATTTAGTACTAAATCAGGATAGAGGTGTCTTTCACATTGGTTTCCTAAATGACCTTGCAATTCACATAAAGTAACTCTTCTCCCTTCCTTTTCAGAAAATCTAAGACTCCTACAGTCCACAATACGATTTAAAAAATCTTTTCTTCGAAATGGTTCTTATGAGGATTACTTCCCTCCAGTTCCTGAAGTCCTAAAATCAAAAGTAAGCCATGAAAGATAAAAAATAAACCTCAACACTTCCTATAATATTTGGCAAGATATACTTTAAGTTTTAAATCTGATCTTTGTAAATAATGATCTTATTTTAACTCTAGATTTATAATGGTCCTCTTATGACTCTAGAAAAAAGGTAACAAAAGAGTATATGTCTGGATGCAGTAGCTCGTGCCTGTAATTCCAGCTACCCAGGAGACTGAAGTGCGAAGAATTACTTAAGACCAGGAGTTTGAGGCTGCAGTGAGCTATTGTCACCACTGCACTCCAGCCTAGGTGACAGTGTGAGACCCTGTCTTTTAAAAAATTAATAAATTAGCCGGGTGCGATGGCTCACACCTGTAATCTCAGCACTTTAGGAGGCTGAAGTGGGTGGATCACCTCAGGTCAGGAGTTCAAGACCAGCCTGGCCAACATGGTGAAACCCCATCTCTACTAAAAATACAAAAATTAGCCAGGTATGGTGGTGCATGCCTGTAATCCCAGCTACTCAGGAGGCTGAGGCAGATAATCACTTGAACCCGGGAGGCAGAGATTGCAGTGAGCTGAGATTGCGCCATTGCACTCCAGCCTGGGTGACAGAGCGAGACTCCATCTCAAAAATAATAATAATAATAATAATTTTTTAAAGAGTTTGATGTTATATAATGGCATTTTGTTTTTAATCGGTGGGGATCTCTGCATGAAGTGACCCACAAGAGCCTAATTACAGTATGTACACTCATAAGAGAATGGTTAATAGTAGTTATCTTATTAAATCTCATAATTTGAAAGATTTGAAAAAGAATTCACAATATGATTTCTAATTTGAGATATCCTGAGTTTTAAAATCTGTAAAAGTAGATTTTGAAAGCTGATATTTTAGATTTCACAGCATACAAAAATCTCAAAATGTGGTTCACTCTATTATTATTGTCATCAGAAGCAGAAATAAATAAGTCATATTAAAATTTATGATACTGGAGAATGTGAGAAAAGGCAACCCCCCAAAATAAAACTCCAAAGTGGGAATCTCTCTATGCTTATTTATCTGTTATTCTCTGTTTATCTCATGCATATAGTATATAGGTTATCATGAAATTTAGTTTATTTTTTAAATAACCCTATTAAAATTTGAAAGCTGTTTTCCTATTAAGAATAGCTGTTTAATTGGATTTACATAGTCAGGAATGAAGTGAAATTAGAACTGGTTTATTCACGGCAAGCAAGATGACTTGTATAGTGAACATGGTATAATTAAGCAGGCATGTAAAACATTATGTCCATGTATATTATAAATAAATGTGCTAGTTACATTACCTGCATTTTAGCACTAGTCTTCTGCATGCATCAAAATTTCTAATATACTTAATTTAGCATTATCTTAATTTGTTTGTGCAAATGAGAAGGAAGTTGTGCATTCATCTGGAAAATTCCTACTCATCCCTCAAGGACAAGTTTAAACATCCCTTCTTCTATATTAGAGTATCACCTTTCTCACTGTTTTTCAGCCAGGATAATGACTTTTTCTTCTGCACTCCTATAATATTTATCCATTCATTTTTTCTATCAATTATATGTGCTCCCATAATACTAATCTACTTATTTGTAAGACATACCCTCTAACCCCAAAGTGCTTATAGTCAGTCCAGTGGAGGAGATGGAAAAGCAGACCAACAATTATAATACAGTGAGATTAAGTGTTGTGGTGTGTGGATAGAGGCTTCTGTGCATGGAGGTGGAAGATCTAACATGGATTGTAAGGGATACAGGTAGAAAGAAGAAATTCTATAGAGAAAACAAGGTTTTCTCTGAGTTTTGAAGGCTATGTAGAATTAGGGTAGTTGTGCATTCTAGACATAGAGTCCTGAGTTTAAGAAGATAGAGACGTGAACCTGAAAGACATATAGAGGCTATCTGCATTCACGTGTTCAGCTGGAACAGAAGATGCCCATGGGACAGGCAGAAAAGAGGGCTGCAGGATGAGGCTGAGCTCAGATTCTGACTTCTTTGTCAAGGAGTTTGAATTTGACCATGAAAGTTGTGAATTTGAAGAAGGTAAAATTTGCATTTTAGAAAGAGCCATCTCTGCTGAGATGACATCTCCAATAGCTGTAGATTTCTGGCCTTGGAACTCATTACTTGGCATTATAGTTTGTTGTATATGTCAGATCTGGTTTCCTCACTAGAGTTTAAGCTGATGAAATTATGCTTTCATCACCCCTAAAGCCCCACATAGTAGGAGCTTAAGGCTTGATTCGTGAATGTATGAAAATGTGAGGGTGTTAAAGCAGAGCACTGATAATGTAATCATGCTCCCTGGGCAATCACTCCTTGTAGTTCTTGACTTAGAAAGTCACCAGGAAGCACATAATATACACTAGGGGAATGGAAACACCACAGTCTCAAACATTTATACAATGGGATGGGACTGGGGCTAATAATAATTTAAAACATCATCCCCAATTTGAATATAATGCTCTCCATGAGGGTTACATTATGGAAAAAGTTCTAGAAGCCACAGAAGTGGAAATAAACTACAATCTTTTCCTTTGAGTAGAAAATCTATTATCATTAATAAAAAGCATGGCTGCTGCATGAAATTGATAGGACCCATTCAGTCCTAGACCACAAGCTACATGAGGAATATTGCCAGGTCTATTCCTTTACCGTTGCATCCCCAGCACCTGGCAGAGAGTATGGCACATGGGAAACAGTACCTATCACTGAAAGAATGAAGACAAACTCCCAGAGTTCCACAGTTAGAAATGCTCTTACTCCCCTGCTTTGCCCACCCTGATAATTAGTATCATGATTGTGACCATCAGTTAGGGCACACCCGTTCTAACACATTATTCATGATATTCCTAAGATGGTGGTGAGCCCTGTCATTCATTGGTGACTTTTCCCAGCTCTTTCTCCTTGCCTCAACATTCGCTCTTCTTGAACTTTTGTGTTTTCTCCTCCCTTCATTGTTTTATCTTTTTTCTTTCCAGTTGCTTTGATGGGAAGAATGACTTCCCGATTGGAGAGCTACACATAATGTGGATGTTTCCTGTTTGGGGCAGAAATACAAATAACACAATGTTTTTTTTTTTTTTTTTTTGGTAATGCCTTTAAAATTTTACATAGACTCATTTTTCCCTCTATTTACCTACCAACAGCCCAGGAATATTGCTGCTTTATCATTTTATGCTCATGCTATTGTGAGGTCAAGATCATCATGTCACTGATGATTCTGATTCAGATGCATTTGAAAAGAATCAGGCACTGGAGAATTCAGTCACAGCTGGAAATGGCGTTAGTCTTCCGTTCTATTTTAAGCCTGAACTTTTACTCGTAATAAAAGAGAGAAGGGCTCTGTATGAAGCTTTGGCAAATCTGGAATCTGAAGTTGACACATACTTTTGAAGAAAGAATTCTGATTCACTGAATTTATTTTTATTTTTAATGATCTGTGAAACTTCTAGGACTTTAATGCATGTATTGCTCTCAGAATAAAAGTAGTTAGTAATGACAAATATGAAATGATCATAATGTTACTTCTTTATGGATATGCTTCTCAAGGCATTCCATATTATTGGCCCTGAATAATATTTGTATTTTGGAGAACCAAGCCTATTAGCCACAGTGTGGCTAGATTTCCACTTTCCTCTTCTATAACTTTTACCTCACTAAGCCAGGGCTATACTATATGGACTTTGGCTGGTTTCCCACACATGTACACCAAACTTGCAATTAAAAAACATATTTCAGTCTCTACTGGATAAAAGTCATTCAAATGTACAACGCCCTCAAAGCTCAATTAAAACAAATATATTAACCCAACAGAATTCATCTTTTTATTTAATAATTTACCAGAAAAAGTCACTGGAGAATGTGGTATAGAGGCTTTACTCCATTTATTGCAGATTTAATCATATACAGTAATTGGAAAATCAAAAGAAAGAATAGAGTGGCAGATGTAGTTACAGGTGGTACAGTGACTGGGTCAATTCCAGAATGGAAAATTTCTCATAGCAGTAACACTAGTAAGTAGAATTTTTGTATATATGAAACCATTTTTGATTAGTTCAAACCCGGAGGTCAATTATAATATTAATTACAATGGAAAATAGACCAGTGATATTTACTATCTAAGATAATCAACATTTAATTGCTATGACCTATGTGTATTTATAAACCTCTCATTAAAGACACATCATTGTGCCTTTTGTATCTGATAATATAGAAGTAAATATTCGAAAACATTTGCTGGTGCCATAAAATACTTCATTTCTGTCAATATGTAACTTCTGATTGGAAACTGAGCTGCA
>CAUYLG010027829.1:0-17500 GCA_963573385.1 Cacajao melanocephalus | reverse complement strand
AGTTGCCAACCAAGCTCGCTTTGCTATCTGCCCTTACACATGAGAAATCTGAAGTATTCAAGTATGGTTACTTGTCTAAAGTAAACACACAGAAAGCTAGCAGAGAATGAAACAGGGAAATTTGATTTCACAGCAAAAAGATCTTCAAAAGTTTAACTAGTTAGACCATTTACCTTTCGTTTCTCTGATATATTAAAGTGCATCCTATAGTCAGCTGCAAGGGCAATGATGAAATTTATTTGCTTCTGTGAAAATAATCTGATGGAAAAAAACCCAAAAGGATGCACTGCTGTCTACAGAAATCTCAATTCAGAACTTTCTATTAGTATTCCAAGCAGAACGCATCATGAAATATGTTTCTTCTTTGCCTAATTCCTCAATACTGAAAGGAAAGGCATTCTGAATTTTGGACAATGGGCAGCCACAAAATTGGAAGGGCACTATGTTCAAAAATAAAAAAGATATATTTTCATGAAGGATACTTAATAAAAGAAATTGAAGGGCATTTGCAGGATGATTATTATAATCTGCTAAAATCAAAATATTGTTTATTGTTCCATAAATGACTGGGAAATAAAAGAATTATAATCACTGACCTTAAAGAGTTTGAAGTTAAACACACTCTATTTAAAAGTGAGATAATGATTGTAAAAACCGTTTATAGTGTAGTGTGACCGTAGTTAAAGAAAAATGCTCTGTGCCAGTATGTGTGGCTTTATCAAACTTTGCCCTAAATTGACAATATTACATGATCCCAGGTTAAAAAACATATTGAATTTGTGTGATATTTTAAATCAAATGGAGAGAGATTTATTTAGTGCATTGTGTGATCAAAATCTGTGAGGAAAGCTTATTTTCCTTAAATCAACCTTGAGTTATAGATACCTAAGGAAAATTTATAACTCAGAGCAATCTGTTACCTTGGGTTTATGATATCATAATAAGAACAAATCTAAATCAGATAGAAATAGATCCTACATATGCAAAGTTTGCCAAAACTGGGAGACACTGCTCCTGACAAGGCAGGTACGTTTTAGTCTAGAATTTTTCTCTATGTTAGTCCTACTAAAAAGAGTGACCTTACCAACCAACATGTGTTTTCTTTTTATGTTTTTCTTCTTGCAGGGCAGTTAATGGAAATGTTTAAAAATGTTGACGAGCTGAAAGAAGAACTAAGAAGAACAACAGGAATGTCCAACAAGAGTATCGACAAGTTATTAGCCATTCCCATCCCTGATAACAGAGCTGAGGTGGGGTGTCATGTGTTTGTACTTACATGCAGTTCTTAAAAATTTAAATAGCATTTAGCATTTGTTGAGTGCTTACCAGTTAAGCACTGATAAGCTGCATGCTAAAACGGGTGCATTTTCTATGGAAGCAATAAACATGGAGGCCTAATTCTTAAGTAAAGATAAAAGAAAAATTCTGAAGCAAGAATATTATCACTGTGTGTTCCTTTTTTATTTTTCCTTCTCCTTTCCCATGCCCCCTTTGTTCTTTCATTTTCTTTACCTTCAGATGGCTTACTCAAACAATTGATGCCATCACTAAAGAGTTATATTCACTATTACAGTCACATTGTCTGAGGTGAATTTGCACCTACACATAGGCTATCAAAGTCAAACTTCAGTAACCTAATTGGGGAAAAATAAATGGACACTATTTACTGTTGCTTGCAACTAAAATAAAAATGGATACTCATTTTTACTTTTTAAAAGTCCCACAGCGAGACATAGCATATGCAATAGATGTGGTCAAGGGAACTAAGGGTAGGTTTGTGGTTGTAGTAAACATTTTTTGATGTGAAAATGAATATTGTCATTTCTTCATATGCTGGTAATAGGGTTTTCCACCCAAAATGTCTTATCTTTTATTCTTTTTCCAAGTCCATTGTATGGAAGTGTCATGAAAATTTTCCAAAAGAGCTGCAGAGCTTAAGGCCTCATCCATTCAAAACTTACGTGTGACAGAATATGTCATTTCTAAGCACAGCCCAGTTATTTTCCAATATTGGATAAAGTTTTTAAAAAGCCTTTAAGGCTCCCCTTAAAAAATATTGCAGCTATCTCTTGTCATTTTAATTGGTTCCCCAATTAAAAAAATGAAAACAGCTTTGCCTTTACTTTTTTCCTCTTGTACTAGTAAATAATATTCATTGCCTTTTTCTCTTTAACCTCACCTTTTGATTACTTCATCCTAAGATATAATTTCAGCAATCACGTTTTTGACTTCTGTAGAACGGTTCATTTTAGTAAATAAAGTATGTAAATGGAGACTGTACATTCTTATTATATTCAAGAGGAAAGAGTGAAACGTTCCTACAGTCTTGAATGTTACACACTTTTCTCTTTATTTCAACTTGGTGGCAATAAAGATGGCATCTCATTTTGCACAGTCATACCTCACTATTTACAGGAGCATTACTGTTCAAGGTGGATGATTCAGATGATTGCATGATTTGGAGCTTTCTCTTTGCTTTACATCTCTGGACCCACAGAGTATGTTGCCTAAGATTATAACTTTGAATGATTACAAAAATTAAATGCAATTTGAATTTATTAAGAGTAAGATTTGAAAGGGAGCAAAGTCTTAAACTAGTATTTTTCCCAAACTTACTCCAAACCACTTATCTTTCTTGGTACCATCATTCACCCAGCTGTTCAGGCAAGAAATCTGGGAGTCATCCTGAATGATGTCTTTTTTTTTATTTTTTAATTTTTTTTTTTTTGAGATGGAGTCTTGCTCTGTCGCCCAGGCTGGAGTGCAATGGCACAATCTTGGCTAACTGCAATCTTGTCTCCTGCCTCCCGGGTTCAAGCAATTCTCCTGCCTCAGGCTTCTGAGTAGATGGGATTACAGGCACACGCCACCACGCCCAGCTAATTTTTTGTATCGTTAGCAGAGATGGGGTTTCACCATGTTGGCCAGGATTGTCTTGAACTCCTGACCTATGATCCGCCCTCCTTGGCCTCCCAAAGTTCTGGGATTACAGACATGAGCCACCACGCCCAGCATCCCAACTTATTTATTAAGTGAACCATGAATTATCTATAGTTTTATTAATAGTAATTAGTGCTTTAGATTCTTGAGGACTTTTTGTTATATTTTAAAATTTAGAGTATACACAAACAAACCTCTTAAAACGAACAGTTGACTCTCAGATGATTCACAGCTGAAATATTTTTCTTCCTCCAATTGCAGATTATTTCTCAGGTGTTCTGGCTGCATTCTTGTGATGCTAATATCACCAATCCCAAACTGGAAGATGCAATGAAGGAATTCTGCAACCTGTCTCTTTCAGAGAGATCCCGGCAGTCTTACCTCATCGGACTCACTCTTCTGCACTACTTAGACATTTACAACTTCACATACAAGGCAAGTTGCTGTTGGTTAAATATGTTTCTATTCACAGTTTATATAAGACTATTTAATTACACATGTATGTTCCCTGATACTATGAGGGATGAGATCCATTTATCCAGGTTTTGGAATTATTGCATTATTTTAAAGCTAAATGCAACCTTAGAGATCATATATTGCAATTTTGCATGTTTTATAGACATGGAAACAAATATTATTGCCTTTCTAATTCTTGCTTTGTGTATCAGAGACCAATAATCAAATTTAATACGTACTATTATTGTGAAATACAAATGTTATATTTCAAAAGTGCTAAATGCAAATTTTGCAATTATTTTTAAATAATTGGGTTAAAAAGACTCAGGAAAAGGATTTTCTTAATTAAAAATAGAATTTGTTTCAGTGTTCTAAAAAAAATTTCATGTTTCCTTCATCAATTTAGATAGAGGCTACCATTACATATCCAGAAGAAAAAACAAATGGTCATTATTAGGGCTTAGCAAAATCAGCAATGACTTCATCTTGCAATATGCAGATGCTTTGTGAGTACTTATTTAAGAAATAACTGAAAGAAAAATATAAATATAGGAAAATTAAGCTCCTGTGTTCACCCAAATTTAACCTGGGTCAAAAATATTTACATGTTCTTAAAAACACTGAAGAATTGTCCTTCTCAGTAGTAAGAATAAACAAAAGGAAATAGCTGATATATTTTTGAGACATTATAGCCAAAGGGATAAAAATGTTTTGGACTAATTATAAGTAATCCTGTTTTTTTTGTTTGTTTGTTTTGGTTTTTTTTTGAGATGGAGTTTCGCTCTTGTTACCCAGGCTGGGGTGCAATGGCGTGATCTCAGCTCACCGCAACATCCACCTCCTGGGTTCAAGCAATTCTCCTGCCTCAGCCTCCCGAGTAACTGAGACTACAGGCACGCACCACCAAGCCCAGCTAATTTTTGTATTTTTAGTAGAGACGGGGTTTCACCATGTTGACCAGGATGGTCTTGATCTCTTGACCTCGTGATCCACCCGCCTTGGACTCCCAAAGTGCTGGGATTATAGGCATGAGCCACCGCGCCCCGGCCAAGTAATCCTGTTTTGAGTTATCATCTCACACCTATATTTCTGCAGTGTCTCCTAGCCAGACCCCCTGCTTCCATATCTATCTTCTACCCCCATCCCTACCACCTCACAAGCAGCCTGAGTCATCCTTTTAAAACTTGAAGTCACATTATATCACCCTTCTGCTCCAGACTTTCCAGTGGATCTCCGTTTGATTCAAGTAAACCCCCAAATCTTACAAGGGCCTCATGATTTGCACAACTATTCCTCATCAGTAAAATCTCATTTTCTACTTGGCTACTTTCTGGACCCTGGCTCCAGGGTTGCTGTGTAACACAACTCTAGAGACAACCCTTCACATGATTTGCAAGGCTATTTTTTTTTTTGTATTTGCTTTACATTGACCTTCTCAGTAAGGTCTGTCCTGACCACCCTATTTAAAATGCAACCAATGGTGCCTACAGTCCTATCAAATCCCCTTTTCTGTTTTACTTCCAGCCAACTATATATTTTATTTAATTTTCATTTTTAGACTTTTTTTTTTTTGGAGACAGTATCTCTCTCTCACCCAGGCTGGAGTGCAGTGATACCATCTTGGTTCACTGCAGGCTCCATCTCCTGGGTTCAGGCGAATCTTGTGCCTCAGCTTCCCAAGTAGCTGGGATTACAGATGCACGCTACCACGCTCAGCTAATTTTTATATTTTTAGTAGGGACAGGATTTTACCATGTTGGCCAGGCTGGTCTTGAACTCCTGACCTCAAGTGATCTTCCCACCTTGGCCTCCCAAAGTGCTGGGATTGCAGGTGTAAGCCACCGTGCCTGGCCCATTTTTAAAATGTATTTGTTGTCTACCTCCACTAGTATGTTAGTTCCGCAAGGGCCCCTTTGTTCACTGAAATATTTTAATGCATAGAACAGTGCCTGGCCCATAGGGAAATGCAGCAAATACCCATTGACTCAACCAATGGTTATTTTACATAAACTGTAACCTGCAATACATATGACATGAAATTATTATTATTTCACCTAAAATTTTAACTCTAATTTTATAATGGCTCTACAGAGCAGATATCAAACTAAATATCTGTTGTTGAGTCTAGCCATTAAACATGGGCATACCCATTTATTTCACATTAATGTGGGAATGCCTAGAATTTTGGCAGAACTACATTAGAAAATAGAAAAAAAATGTTGGTTTTAATTTTTCAAATATGACTGGAATTAGGAGCTGTGCTGTTGAGGTAACTGTATCTTCATGAATGAGAGCTATGCACTGTGGGAGATATGAACACAAAGCTATCTCTCCTACTGAATCTTGTGCTCATAATCTTGGTCTCTGACTTCTTGGAAATGTCAAGAGTTTTTTCTCCTCAGGGACCTCAAACAGCTTTGCCCCTCTGCCCATGCCCTTCCTCTTCTTGTTCTTCCAATGGTATGTTCTTTCTCATTCTTTGAGATTATGCTTTGGAAACGTCTTCTTTGCTTCCTGGCTAAACATTCCCTACCTTCTCATATCCTTCAGCCTTTGGTTCATTGACTTGTTTGATATCTGTTCCTCCTAATAGGTCAAAGTTCCCTGAGTACCGAGATGGTGCCAGCTTGAGCACCACTGCATAGCCATCACCTCTCCCAGTGCTGGGAACACAGCAGGCACTTACTTAATATTTCCTGAATAAATGAAATAAGAGGATGAAAAATTACATTAAAATTTTAAGACATTTTCAGTGTTTCTTCCAGTAGCACATAAGCATTATGGGATTAAAATCACTTAGCCTGATAAATCGTGTAAGCCTTTTGACAGTTTTATTTTAATTTTTAGGTCGTATTATATGATTTTTGAGAAATAGTATACATGAAGAAATACATAATTGACTTCTAAAATCATCTATTTTTGCAACTTTATTGAGGTATTGTTTACATACCATGAAATCACTCATTTTAAGTATGTAACTCAATGATTTTTTTAGTAAATATATGATTTTGTGCAACTATTACCACAATCTAATTTTAGGACATTTCCATTATCCCCAAAAGAAACTTCAAGTCTATTTGCAGTTACCTCTCATTTCAATCTCTAGCCTAGGCAACTTCTAATCTATTTTCTGTCTCTGTAAATTTGTCTTTTTATTTATATTTATTTATTTATTTTTTGAGACAGAATTTCACTCTTGTTGCCCAGGCTGGAGTGCAATGGCGCAATCTTGGCTCACCACAACCTCTGCCTCCCAGATTCAAGCGACTCTCCTGACTCGGCCTCCTGAGTAGCCTGGTATTACAGGCATGTGCCACCACACCTGGCTAATTTTTTGTATTTTTAGTAGAGACAGGGTTTCTCCATGTTGGTCAGGCTGGTCTTGAACCCCTGACCTCAGGTGATCTGCCCACCTCAGCCTCCCAAAGTGTTGGGATTACAGGCATGAGCCACTGCACCCAGCCAGATTTGCCTTTTTAAAAAGATATTACGTATAAGTTGAATGATGAAGTATATGGTCTTATTGTCTAGATTCTTTCACTTAATATAATGTGTTTTAGTTTCATACATGTATATGTATCGCTATTTCGTTCCTTTTATTGCCAAATAGTATTACATTTTAAGAATATACACTTTGTCCATTCACCTGGATTGTTTTCACTTTTTGGCCATCGTGAATGATGCTGCTATAAACATTTACGTACAAATCTTTGTGTGGACATATATTTTCACTTATCTTAGGTAAACACCCAGCAATGGAACTGTTAGGTTGAGTGGTAAATTTACATTTAACTATTTAATAAACTTCAAAAACATTTTCCAAAGTGGCTGTACCTTCTTACAATCTTACCAACAATCTATGAGGGTTTCAGTTTTTCCACATAAGTCATTTATTTTTATTCTGTTTCTGTTAGGTATTTTTCCCGAGGAAAGATCAAAAGCCGGTAGAAAAGATGATGGAGCTCTTCATAAGGCTAAGAGAGATTCTCAATCAGATGGCTTCCGGCACACATCCGCTGCTAGACAAAATGAGATCCCTGAAACAAATGCATCTGCCCAGAAGTGTTCCATTAACACAGGTAGAAAAGCCACCCAGTAATGTTCTTGCTGAAAAATTTCTTCTGTCATATTGAGAAATATAATACATTCAAGCTTCAATCATAGTACATTGAAAAAAAATCACCTACAAGGAAACTCTTCTACCCTAGCAACAATTTTTGCCACTTTAATTAGTGAAGTTTATTGTTCTGCATTTACATTTGGGATACACGTATAAAAGGAATTATGGACACTATAAGGATTCTCTAAGTATATCAGGTTCTCTTTCTCTGTTGTTTTCAGTAGCATCTAAAGCTCATATAGTGTCAATAAATTGTGAATTTTTGTTTCACAGGCCATGTACAGAAACAACCGAATGAACACACCTCAAGGATCATTTAGCACCATTTCCCAAGCATTATGTTCTCAAGGAATTACCACTGAATATTTAACTGCCATGCTGCCCTCTTCCCAGAGGCCAAAAGGCAACCACACCAAGGATTTTTTGACTTATAAATTAAGTAAAGAGCAAATTGCTTCAAAATATGGAATTCCCATAAGTACCAGTGAGTATACTTTAAAATAAGTACGACAATTGTTCTTAAAGCAATAAGAATATTGTCTATTCTTAGTTTTTAATGATAAATGAAGTATTAATTTTTCCCCACGAATAAAAATAGAAAATATTTATACAGCACTTACCAGATGTCAAGAATGTTACATACATTAATTCATTACATTAGTACAGGGAAATGAAGTACAAGGAGGGTAAGTAACCTGGCCAGTGTCACTCAACTTGGAAGTGTTGAGCTGTCATTTGAACCCAGGTCCTCTGCTACAAAGCCTATCCTCTTCACCACAATACTACACTTAGATTTTGTCAGTCATCACTGAGCCTTCTAGACAATATGAAAACTTGCCTTAAATCTGTTTGGTTTGATACTTTTTTCCTAACTTTCTAGAATTAGAATTTTTATCACACATGGCAGAGTTGCATGACTGCAGCAGAACCATAAATGTTTAGTGGCACATCAAAACTATTTACTTGATCTATAAACTTGGAGATGCAAAATGTGATCAAAGAGCTCTTTCAAATAGTATATGGGTGTTTAGTATAGCAATGGGATTCATTTATTCATCTTTTTATTCATTCGCTGAACATTTATTGAACAGTTCTTATGTATCTGGTACTATGCCAGTGGTCAGTTTTTGTGTATTTTTTTCAAAAAGTAAATGCTTGTGAAATGAATCTGTTAGCAATTCTGAAATGTGGCTTTCATGTTTACTGTCTCCTCTTGGCAAAATGCCATCACTTATTCTGGGCTTGTTTATTGGGTTAAACTTTCTCACCCAAAAAAGATTTGTTACTATGCTTTCTTACTTTCACACCAGATACCTCACATCTGTTAATAATATAGGAAGTACTAGGACATGTATTTTTGGATGTGATAAGAATAATCTGAGTCAATTTGCCATGAGGAAATAGATTTGAAATACATCATTAAGTAGTTTTATTTCACTTTTTCCTTCCAGCACCATTTTGCTTCTCCCTTTATAAAGACATCATTAACATGCCTGCTGGACCTGTGATTTGGGCTTTCTTGAAACCTATGTTGTTGGGAAGAATTTTGTATGCACCGTATAACCCAGTCACAAAGGCAATAATGGAAAAGGTTTGACCTTTATAACTCAGTTTCTATTTTGAGTATTAAGATGATTTTTAAAGTAGTCAACTTCTGAATTTACGCTAGCTGTCTGATTTCTTTATATCTTACTTACTATTGTTATCCTTGGCTTTCTGAAACTGTTGGTAAAATTCTCAGCTTTGGCCCTGGATATGTGCAAGCAGTATAGATTGGGTGGGAGCCCTTTGAAGAGAAATGAACCATGTTAACACTTGAGAATGAGGTTAGATGAAGCAAGACCTCAGATTTTTCCATTTATCTCCAAAAGCAGAAAAGTTCTCTACAACTGGTGTCCAACTTTCAAAGTATGTAAAAATTATTGTACTAGAAAAAGTAATATTGACTATTATATAACTAGTTGGAACAAAAAAAAAATCCCTGAAGTATAGACTCTTGGCTTCATATTTAGTTGTACAATTTAGTTGTACAATTTAATGTCTCATTTATATAGAAGATAGATGTTGAGTAAGACAACATTGTTAATAGTAACTATACTTATTATTTCATGTAACCATAATAGCATTTCCCTCTCACTTATAAAGTTGGCTTTAATTATTTGAATTATAAACTTAGTACTTTTAAAATGATAGAGCTAAAGTAAAATAAAAATCTCTGTTTCACCATTACTTGGCCATTAAACTATAATTATATGAACATAACATTATTTTATATTCTACATAATAATAGACACAGATCATTATTATCAAAGAACATTCAATTTGATCTCTGTCCATTTTTATAAAAATTGTGACTTAATACTTTATTTGCTTTACTGACTATACATTTCTATGTAGTTTTACATAAATTAAGTTATATATGAACTTTGTTTTTCAATTTGAATAAACATTTGTTGATTTTTATTTTTAACTTTTATTTTAAGTTCAGGGGTACAAGTGCAGGTTTGTTATACAGGTAAACTTTGTCTCATAGGGGTTTGTTGTACAGATTATTTTATCACCCAGGTATTAAGCCTAGTACCCATTAGTTATTTTTCCTGATTCTCTTCCTCCTCCCACTCTCCACCTTCTGAAATGCTCTACTGTGTGTTGTTCCCCTCTGTGTGTTCATGTGTTCTCATCATTTAACTCCGACCTATAAGTGAGAGCATGTGATTTTTGGTTTTCTATTCCTGTGTTAGTTTGTCAAGGATAATGGCCTCCAGCCCCATCTATGTCTCTGCAAAGGACATGCTTTCATTCTCTTTTATGGCTGCATGGTATTCCCTGGTGTACAAGTACCACATTTTCTTTATCCAGTCTATCATTGATAGGCATATCGGTTGATTCAGTGTCTTTGCTATTGTGAATAGTGTTACAATGAACATATGCATGTATCTTTATAATAGAATGACTTATATTCCCTTGGGTATATACTCAGTAATGAGATTGCTGGGTCGAATAGTATTTCTGTCTTTAGGTCTTTGAGGAATAGCTACACTGTCTTCCACAATGGCGGAACTAATTTAGACTCCCACCAACAGTGTATAAGTGTTTCTTTTTCTCCACAACCTCACCAGCATATGAGCTTATGTTTTAGGTGTGGTCTTTTTCCCCCCTTTTGTGCTTGGCTCTCACCTCCCCTTTTGCTCTTCTCTTGATCCTATTTTTCCTTTCATATAAGCTAATGTATGTTAGCATTCATATATGCATCTTCCTATAATTTATTCCATTACTCTAATCTTCCAGAGATTATTATACCACATATACATTCATATGCAGAGTTCTTTGGTCTTTGCATTATTAAAAGGATATTGTATTTTAATCCTTTTCTCTTTATAGCTTTTCTCATACAAGAATATATTGTGGAAATTTTTCCAACTCAGTAGGTATAATTTAATTCATTCTTTTTAAAGATTGCAAACTTTTTTCATAACGCAGAATTTACTCATCCAATCCTCAGGTATTGGGAATTAATTTGTTTTCAGTGTGTATGTTTTTTTATTTGTTTCCAGTGGGTTTTTTTTTTTTTTTTTTTGCTAATGTGGACAATGTGGCAACAAATATTCTTGTGTATATGGTTTTATGTAGCAGTATTTTTATTTCAAAATGACGAATGTTCAAAATTGAGGGACTGAAGGATATTGTATTTTATTTTAATAGCCATTGTCAAATTGCTTTCCAAGCAGCTGTAACATATCTATTCTCATCAGCAATACATGAGAGTATCTTTCTGCTGTCCTTGAACTTGGATGTTTCTTTAGCGGTAAAGTTGAGTGTATCATTGGTAAAATGAAAAACTAGTAAGGACTCCAAAAGCCATGTTTTCATTTTGGCTATAAACTCACTCTGGACATGAATCAAACTCTGAATTTTCCTAGATTTTTATACATTGAACTTGACCCTATAGAAGCTGTTATTTGAAACTTTTGACCATGTGGAAAATTTCTGACAATTTTTTTTCTACCTTCATGTTTCAGAACTGTCTTTTGATTTATGTAACAAAACAACCTTAAGATACCTTGTTGAAATATAGACAAAATACTAACAAATCATATTTCTTTCATTTCTTTGTCATTAAGTCCAATGTAACTCTGAGGCAGCTGGCGGAATTAAGAGAAAAATCTCAAGAGTGGATGGATAAGTCGCCACTTTTCATGAATTCCTTCCATCTGTTAAACCAGGCAATTCCAATGCTTCAGGTATGAGATGGTTCTGTTCATTCAATTTAGTAGGAATTCAAATTATTTGAGATTTGAATTGCTTTCATAATGTGAATGAGAAGAGAGTAACTTTCCATATTCAACAGATTAAATTGCCTCTCTTCCGGGTCTGTGACAGGGTAACAGATCTATCATTCATGTTCATAATTAGCTAACTTCACCTCTGGTACTGCAGCTCCTCTTTCTGTAATTCCGAGAGAAGACATCTTACAAGTTGATCTAGAGACATAACTAGTGATATAAATTAGTTTTTCAAGAGTAAAATGCTATAAAAATGTTTTTTGCTGATTTCTCTCCTTTAAATTACTCTCCTTTGCTGTCTTAACTGAACCAGAATTCCTAAAGTACCAATATGCTAGAGAACATTAAACTTGGGGAATTCCATGGCAGAAACTTATGATATATGTGTTAATAAATTCCAAATTCATTTTAACATGTTATACACAAGGTGTTCTTGTTAAAGTATTTATCTAAATTTACATTTAAGGCCACATAAGGAAGCAAAAGTTATAACTGGAAAAAGTGCTCTAGGCTGGGTGCAGTGGCTCATGCCTGTAATCCCAGCACTTTGCGAGGCCAACGCAGCTGGATCACCTGAGGTCAGGAGTTCGAGACCAGCCTGGACAACATGGTGAAACCCTGTCTCTACTAAAAATACAAAAATTAGCCAGTCATGGTGGCAGGTGCCTGTAATCTCAGCTACTTGGGAGGCTGAGGCAGGAGAATTGCTGGAACCAGGGAGGTTGCAGTGAGCCAAGATTGTGCCATTGCACTCCAGCTCGGGTGGCAACAGTAAAACTCCAACAAAAAAAAAAAAAAAAAAAAAAAAAAAAAGAGAGAGAGAGAGAGAAATCCTCTACAAAACTGGCTCCTTGAAAATTTAGTCCATACAATCCTAATGTTCTCTTTAGTTCAGGTTAAAGATTTGACAGTGCAACTCAAATACAGTGCACATTGTTTGAAAAGTATTATTTGCATTTTTGTTCTTGAGACTGAGTCTTACTCTGTTGCCCAGGCTAGATGGCAATGGCGTGATCTTGGCTCACTGCAACTGCTGCCTCCCAAGTTCAAGTGATTTTCCTACCTCACCCTTCTGAGTAGCTGGGACTACAGGTGTGTGCCACCACTACTGACTAATTATTATTATTATTTTTGTATTTTTAGTAGAGATGGGTTTCGCCATGTTAGCCAGGCTGGTCTCAAACTCCTGACCTCAGGCAATCCACCTGCCTCAGCCTCCTAAACTGCTGAGATTACAGGTGTGAGCCACTGCACCTGGCCAGTTTGCAATTCTTTTAAGAGGCAGGAATTTCTGGGTGGGCACGGCCACGGTGGCTCATGCCTGTAATCCTAGCACTTTGGGAGGCAGAGGTGGGCAGATCACCTGAGGTCAGGAGTTTGAGACCAGCCTAACCAACATGGAGAAACCCCATCTCTACTAAAAATGCAAAATTAGCCAAGTGTGATGGCTCATGCCTGTAATCCCAGCTACTCAGGAGGGTGAGGCAGATGAATCACTTGAATCGGGGAGGTGGAGGTTGTGGTGAGCCGTGATTATGCCTTTGCACTCCAGCCTGGGCAACGAGCAAAATTTGGTCTCAAAAAAAAAAAAAAAAGAGGCAGGAATTTCTGAAGATGATGCAAATAATGTGGGGAAGTGTTCCAATCACAGAGTTATTGACAACTGAAGATGGAGCAGTGGAATTAGCCCAGTAATCAGTTGGAGAAAAGAAAATGGGCAGGAATGGTGACAGCCTAGGAGCTTCAAAAGACTGGCTTACATATCAAAGAGAGGCCCTTGGGAAATTAATGGAGCCCTAGAATATTTTGGGGAAAATGATGCCCTTTTTTATAATTTATGTTTAGGAAGTTAAACTTAGAATGAAGGATATTGTATGATATGACTTGGTCAGAAAAATTATACCCCAAAGGTGCTTTTATTTAGTCTTTGTTTTGACTAACAATTGATGCATAGTTATAATTACAACCCAAATTTTATCATAAATGATAAATTTCTAAAATAGATATTTAATATGTTTCATAAATATAAACTTTTAATCAAATGTCTTCCCCACGATTTCCTATTAACTTTTGGTTCTAATTCTAAGCATGTTCATTTTAAGCGGTCTTTTCTAGTGAGTCTCAGATAGCAAAGGCTACTTAGATAGTACTTCATGACACATACATTTTCCTAAACAATACATTGCTATTTTCTCCTAAGACTTTATTTTCTGTGAAGAGAAAAAAAAAGCCACATATTATTTTGTTAAGAAAAGTTTTATTAAAGTGGTGAATTAATAGGACATATTCTATACATAATAGTTTAAAGTACAGTAATTTGTTAGAATCTCTAGGATCATGTTCATAAAGGGATCATCATCTAATGGAAGGGTCTTTATTTTGTCCAGAAAAAAATAATTTTCAATTATTGAGGAAAAGCTTAATATTATAAATATGCACAGAATTTGAAATCTTAAACTTTTGGCAAAGAACTGGCTTTGCTCGTGTGAACCCTTAGGTGAATGACTTAAAATACATGAGATTTTATGGATCTATAAAATTAGTATATTGGTAATGACAGATTTTGTGAAGATCACATACGTGGAAGCATTCGGTGTTTTGGTATATTTTAAATTTTTATATATTTATGTGATACAGTGCAATTTTGCTACATGCATGGATTGGTATTGATGAAATCAGGGGTTTTAGTATATCCGTCATCACCCAAATAATGTACATTGTACCTATTTTAGATGTCATATGATTGATTGTAAAAGGAGTGATGGGAGAATTGAAATAGGATTTCATAGACTGTCTCCAGATTGCAACTAACATAGTACTTTCTTTGTTAGTAATGCTCTGATACAGATTTTCCATGATGCAGAAGCTAATTCCTGATAAACAGCTCTTAAAGAACTGTTATCACAGCATGTCGTTGTATGATAGCTAGCCATCAGTCTAGTGTACCTGCCACCAGCTGCTCTTAGAACCCTCAGCAGCTATGGATTTACCAAACTAATTCTATTATATGTGTGCTCGAATAATATGTGATGTTCTTTTTTTTTTTTTTTTTTTTTTGTATTTGGGCTCTGGGGTACGTGTGCACGTCCTGCATCCTGCAGGATTGTTGCATAGGTATATACATGCCATGGTGGTTTGCTGTCTCCATCCCCCGCTGACCATTGCCTACATCAGGCATTTCTCCAGGTGTTATCCCTCCTCCTCCCCACTCCCCTTGGCTGAGCCCCCCTTCCCCCAAACCCCCAACCTAGCCCTGTGAGTGTTGTTCCCTTCCCTGTGCCCAAGTGTTCTCAATGTTCATCATCCACCTATGAGTGAAAACATGTGGTGTTTGGTTTTCTGTTCTTGTGTCAGTTTGCTAAGAATGATGGTTTCTAGGTTCAACCATGTCTCTACGAAGGACATGAACTCATCATTTTTTATGGCTGCATAGTATTCCATGGTGTATATGTGCCACATTTTCCTTGTCCAGTCTATCATAGATGGGCATTTGGGTTGGTTCCAGGTCTTTGCTATTGTAAACAGCACCACAGTGAACATACATGTTCATGTAAGTCTTTATGACAGAACGATTTATAATCCTTTGGGTATATACCCAGTAATGGCATTGCAGGGTCAAATGGAATTTCTATTTCTAGATCCTCGAGGAATCGCCACACTGTCTTCCACAATGGTTGAACAAATTTACACTCCCACCAACAGTGTAAAAGTGTTCCTTTTTCTCCACCTCATTTTCAGCATCTGTTGTCTCCAGATCTTTTAATGATCACCATTCTAACTGGTATGAGATGGTATCTCAATGTGGCTTTGATTTGCCTTTCTCTAATGACCAGTGATGGTGAGCATTTTTTCGTATGTTTTTTTCTGCCACATATTTATCTTCTTTTGAAAAGTGTTCACATCCTTCGCCCACTTTTGAATGTGTTTGTTTTTTCCCTGTAAATCTGCTTTAGTTCTTTGTAGATTCTGGATATTAGCCCTTTGTCTGATGGGTAGATTGTGAAAATTTTTTCCCATTCTGTTGATTGCTGGTTCACTCTAATGATTGTTTCTTTTGCTGTGCAGAAGTTCTTAAGTTTAATTAGGTCCCATTTGTCTATTTTGGCTTTTGTTGCCAATGCTTTTGGTGTTTTAGTCATGAAGTCCTTGCCTGTGCCTATGTCCTGAATGGTTTTGCTTAGGTTTTCTTCTAGGGTTTTTATGGTGTTAGGTTTTATGTTTAAATCTTTAATTCATCTGGAGTTAATTTTTGTATAAGGTGTAAGGAAGGGGTCTAGTTTCAGCTTCCTGCATGTGGCTAGCCAGTTTTCCCAACACCATTTATTAAACAGGGAATTCTTTCCCCATTTCTTGTTTTTGTGAGGTTTGTCAAAGATCACATGGTTTTAGATGTGTGTCGTTGCCTCTGAGGCCTCTGTTCTGTTCCATTGGTCTATATCTCTGTTTTGGTACCAGTACCATGCTGTTTTGATTACTGTAGCCTTGTAGTATAGTTTGAAGTCAGGTAGCGTGATGCCCCTGGCTTTGTTCTTTTTGCTTAGGATTGTCTTGGCTATGTAGGCTCTCTTTTGGTTGCATATGAAGTTTAAGGTGGTTTTTTTCCAGTTCTGTGAAGAAGGTCAATGGTAGCTTGATGGGGATAGCATTGAATCTATAAATTACTTTGGGCAGTATGGCCATTTTCACAATATTGATTCTTCCTAACCCATAAGCATGGAATATTTTTCCATCTGCTTGTGTCCTCTCTTAATTCCTTGATTAGTGGTTCATAGTTCTCCTTGAAGAGATCTTTTACCTCCTTTGTTAGTTATATTCCTAGGTATTTTATTCTCTTTGTAGCAATTGTAAATGGGAGTTTGCTCATGAGTTGGCTCTCTGTTTGTCTGTTATTTGTGTATAGGAATGCTTGTGATTTCTGCACAAGGATTTTGTGTCCTGAGAATTTGCCAAAGTTGCTTATCAGCCTAAGGAGGTTTTGGGCTGAGATGATGGGTTCTTCTAAATATATGATCATGTCGTCTGCAAATAGGGACAATTTGACTTCTTTTCCTAATTGAATGCCCTTTATTTCTTTTTCTTGCCTAATTGCTCGGCTAGAACTTCCAATACTATATTGAATAGGAGTAGTGAGAGAAGGCATCCTTGTCTAGTGCCTGTTTTTAAAGGGAATGCTTCTAATTTTTGCCTATTCAGTATGATATTTGCTGTGGATCTGTCATAAATAGCTTTTATTGCTTTGAGATACATTCCATCGTTACCTAGTTTATTGAGAGTTTTTAACATAAAGGGCTGTTGAATTTTGTCAAAGGCCTTCTCTGCATCTATTGAGATGATCATGAGATTTTTGTCTTTGGTTCTACTTATGTGGTGAATTATGTTTATAGATTTGTGTATGTTGAACCAGGCTTGCATCCCCGGTATGAAGCCTACTTGATCGTGGTGGATAAGCTTTTTGATGTGCTGTTGGATTCGGTTTGCCAGTATTTTATTGAAGATTTTTACATCAATATTCATCATGGATATTGACCTGTAGTTTTCTTTTTCAGTTGTGTCTGTGCCATATTTTGGTATCAGGATGATGTTGGTCTCATAGAAGGAGTTAGGCAGGATTCCTTCTTTTTGTATTGTTTGGAATTTATCCATTTCTTCCAGATTTACTGGTTTATGTGCATAGAGTTGTTTGTAGTAATCTCTGATGGTA